>LR738709.1:723639253-723662202 GCA_902687465.1 Secale cereale | reverse complement strand
TTTTTTTTTTTTTTTTTTTTTTGCGGGAAATCTTCATCCAGTTTGCTCAAACAGAAAGGACAATGTACTGTGTCAGCAACATCATAAATATCTTGTTAGAATGTGATCGCAGAGATCATCCACTAATACTACAACTAAAGTTGTACTTCCTCCGTTCCTAAATATTTGTCTTTCTAGACATTTCAAATGGTTACAACATACGGATGTATGTAGATTCGCTCATTTTGCTTCGTATGTAGTCACTTGTTGAAATATCTAGAAAGACAAATATTTCGGAACGGAGGGAGTAGATAGCACATGATGGACTGATATCTGTCTTGCTTCTCCATCAAACATGATGCATTCCGTCTTCAACCCGTTTGCATGTTCACTCCCCAGCACTAGTAGCTGCAGGGTGATATCCATTTGTCTTGCGCAATCTCTCTTGTAGCATGGGCACACTCTCAGCAGTAACAAGATGTCCTTCATACTCTACTATAGGAACGGGAGCCATGCCAAAAACAGCGTACAAACAAGTAACAACAAAACCCGTGAACCAAGTAAAAGCGATCCCCTTCTTGAGTCCATATACCTTGCGCCTACAGGTAGGTGGGATGAGATGACATGGTACCAACGGCGTAGATATGAACTCCTGTAGCAGATGCATAGTAGAACAAATGCGTACCATAGAGGGTCATTTGGTCTAGGCGAGCACAGATGATGCAGCATAAGCCTGTCCTGCCAGGTGGCTGTGGAATTCGCATTGGCCTTGGCGATGAGATCGTACAGCTCCTCCTTATGCTGCTTGAATTTCGATCCAGATTGCTGGAAACATAGAAGCAGCATTGAGAACTAAACAACAAACAGTCTTGACAAGAGATGCCTAAAATATCAAGGCATTTCTCATGCTAGGCTGTTGGTTATGTACCCAATGGCACATCAAACTACTCCCTCTGTAAACGATCTAAAAGTCTTATATTAGTTTACAGAGCAAGTACAGAACTTGCAGGAGACCAAAAGGCGTCGGTTCTACCAAAATATTTCTTCATGCTAGGCAGTTGACCATCTAGCAATAGCACAAAAAACTACTGTATAAAACTAGCAGGAGACCAAAAAGAATTGGCTGTGCCAGCACCATCAAAAAAACATTGGTTGTACCACAATATTTCTTCATGCTAGGCAGTTGACCATCTACCAATGATACATAGCAAACTATAGAACTAGCTGGACAACAAAAGACATCGACTTTAAAAATAAAAATAAATCAAAGCATTCTCTTCATGCTAGGCATACAGTAACACTCCTAGAGAATAGTATGGAGAGAAGAGCGGAGGGCCTCCACCAATCAGACGTCCGGCTACAGATCTAGCCGGAGATGGGACCAAGAACCAAGATACCTGCGGCTGCGTGTGGACGAGCCGGCGAAGCACCGCCGGACGCATGATCCTCGTCGACGCCCCGCGGAGGGAAGCTGACATCGTCGGAGCCCTGCAAACGAGCACGAATCAATCACCCAAGACCGAGGAAATCACGCCGGGTTGGAAGTTGGAACCTAACTTGCGGCTAGGAACTACTGAATGGGGTTAGGGGTTACCTTGCTGATCGGAACTGGTTAGGGGTTAGGATTCCTCGCTCGTTTGCCTTCCGTGGCGCCCGAGTATATAGCGCATCTATGAGATTGAGACCCCGCTCACCCTCCCTCGGTCTTGTTTCTTCTCTCTCTCTTTTTTCTCCTTCTTTTCCTTGTCTTGCCCTCGCTGAATCTTTTTATCAACAAGATTCTGATCTATTCATCAATTATCAAGAAAGTACAACAAACATTTAAAGTAAAAATTACATCTATGTCTGTAGAACACGGCGACGACTATAATCACTGGAGCAAGCCGAAGGCGTGCCGCTGCCATGTCCCCTCCATCGCCGGAGTCAGGCAAACCTTGTTGTGAAAGACAGTCGTCAGAAAACGTCGTGCTAAGGTCCACAGGACCAGCGCACCAGAAAAACAACCGTCATTGATGAAGAGAAATATAGATCGGAAGGATCCAACCTGTAGATATATGAACATAGACGAACAAAGATCGGATCCAAGCGGATCTACTAAATCCCACGAGATCCGTCGGAGTCAAATATCCACACTGCCTCAGATGACACTAGAAACATCATCGAGACGGGGCTAGATGGGAAGAACCTTATTCCATCTCTAGGGAGCCGCCACCACCTCGTCTTCTTCAGCAGGATGCAAACCTTAGAGCATGGTTAATAGTATAGCCAGCTGCTGGCTATAAGCCAGTGCCATGTCATCTACAACCCATCTTATAGCCAACATGTACAATATTAGATCAAAAGAGTGTACTACTTTTTTATTATGTGACTCATCTTTCATTCTCACAAAGTGCCTAGAAGCACGCGCTAGAGCTGGTTCTTCACGAAGAGCCCGCTTGCCTTCTCTCTCCTCTTCTCTTTCTTCCAACTAAGCACAAATATACTAGTTTATTCCTTATAGCCCGCTGAATTAGCTCTATTGTACTTGATCTTACCAAAACTCAAAGAAACATTGAATGCCTTCATATACATGATGGCATGTTCGGTTGTGCCTTCTCATCCGAGGCCGTGGTTGCATGTTTCGAGTAGGAAAATAATTGTGTAAAGCCCATGCCAAACATCTATGGGGTGTCCGGCCACATGGACGTGCCCAGGGCAAGCGTGCCAGATAGCCCACATGCCGACCAGGGTGCACCCTCGATTGCAGGCCCGATGTCTCTTCCCGATGAAACAAGCACCAGGCCCCACCACCAATGTGTGGGGTGGCACATGCAGGCGCGAGGGACCTTGAGTAGTCGGCTCCATGACTTATTCGGTTGTTGGTGTGCCTTCCCCGGTTCCGGGTTCCGACCACTTTTCGTGTGTTGTTGGTTGCCAGTTACGAGGTCGTTGGGGAGGGTACGGTTCTCGGTTTGTTCAGATGCTCGGTTCGTCTGGTTTGGTGTTATCTTGGTCGGCATGCGGTCATGTGATGCTACTTAACGGACTACTTCAACAAAGGATGAGTCTAAAATAACACAACACGAGCATAGTCATTTGAATCATATTTTGAAAATAATTTGGAAAAAGACCTCCTTCAAATAGTTCATTTATCCTATTGATTGCATTTCTTGACTGCAATTGAGCTTTACGCCATAGGCGCAACGAAAGATAAGGATGATGGCTCTGTGTTTACGCACAACAACCGTGGCCTCCATATTCATATGGAGCATGCTCTATATCCCATAAGGGATACATCGATCAATGATATGCCCACTCTGCTAGAGTTGAACATGGTCATAGCTAACGACTCCAGGAGCGCCCTAACAAGCAAGCAAACCGGGAGTTTCATTTTTTTTCTTTCAATTTTGTCAAATCTTTATTTTATTTTGGTCGGTTTTATTGACATTATAAATAAAAATATTCCTGAATTTGGAAAATCTACATAAAATTAGAAATTGTTTATGAATTTAAGAAATGTTCACGAATTCAATATAATATTCACGTATTTGAAGAATATTCATGGATCCAAAAATGAGTCAACCAGACACTACTGGATTTTGATGTACGCCGGGTGCCACGGACACTCGGCAAAGGGCCGAAAACTGACCTGTGTACTTTAGCACTCGACGAAGAGCATAATATTGTTGAGCGTCCGTGTTTTAGCACTCGGCGAAGAGCATGACGCCTGGCGTACGTGAAAATTCTAGTAGTGAGAGCAGGTCATAACCGCTGATATCAAGCATCATCCAACAAGCAAACTGACCTGCGTACGACGCTCTTTTGTACAACACATGTGCGACCAGACAATGTATCATTCGAAATGCGATATGTGGCCAATCATCTCTCATGCCAGTATTCAAACCAACAATGCATAAGGTTCATCTTTACGACCAGTACCAAGCCAGCTACATCACAAATATCTTTTCTTAGGAAGCGATCACACAGACCATCCAGTTGCTAAAGCAGAAATTTGCTCAAACAGAAATACTACTAGACTCATCTTCATACCATGCCAGCAACATCATAAATATCTTAGAATGCGACCACAGAGATCATCCAATAATACTACTACTCAAGTTCCCGGTAGCACATGATATAGATATACATAATAATATAGTGCTGAATATATAGAACTGATATCCGTCTTGCTTCTCCATCAAACAAGTTGCATTTCTTCAACCCATTTGCTTGGGCACTCCCTCAGCAGTAGCAGCAGGCTGATATCCTTGTAGCATGGGCAGACTCTCAGCAGTAACAAGATGTCCATCATACCTTACTAATTTAGCACCGGATTCGGTGCGAGGACATCTGGCATAAGCAACAAGAATACCCACAGCATATGTACAATGGGTGGCCACTTTGGTCAAAATTATCTTGCGCCTACAGGTAGGTTGGACGAGATGGTAAGAATTACATATGAACTCCGGTAGGAGAGGGAAGCATAACAAACATCTACTCCCTCTGTCCCAAAATAAGTGATTCAAGTTTGTACTAGCTTTAGCACAAAGTTAGTACAAACTCGAGTCACTTATTTTGGGACGGAGGGAGTATATCTGAGTATATAATGGTTGATACTGTACCACTGAGGGTCCTTTGGTCTAGGCTTGACTTGCAGGGAGAGAGCCTTGAGCAGTCGCCTGTCCAGCCAGGTGGTAGTGGGCTCCGCCACAGCCTTGGCGATGAGATTGTACAGCTCCTCCTTCTTCTGCTGGATTTGCGATGCACGGTTGTATCCTTCATCCAAGGCACGGGGGGTTCCGGAATGCTGGAAACACGGAGGCAGCATTGAGAACTTGATAACTAAACAAGAAACAGTCTTGAGAAGAGATATATCACTTGATATCTTGCACACATCAAATATACAACTAGCTGGAGACCAAAAGACAATTTTTACAAAAATATTAAGGCATTCCTCGTGCTAGGCAGTTGCAATGGCACATCAAACTATAAAACTAGCAGGAGACCAAAAGGCGACGGTTTTACCAAAATATTTCTTCATGCTAGGCAGTTGACCATCTAACAAAGGCACAGAAAAGTGGTGCTTAAAACTATCAGGAGACCAAAAGACATCGGTTTTACCAAAGTATTTCTTCATGTTAGACAGTTGACCATCTACCAATGATAGTCACTATAGAACTAGCTGGAGAGCAGAAGACGCTGATTTTTAAAAAATAACAAGGCATTCTTTCTTGCAAGGCAGAGATCATCAATCCAAAAGATGCTTGTTCAAAGGCTAGCTGGGTACCAGAAGACGTTGATTTTTAAAAAAGATGCTTGATCAATCAAAAAGATAACCTTATGATTGTGATATACAGTAATAATATACTTCCTCTGTAAACTAATATAAGAGCGTTTAGATAACTAAAGTAGTGTTCTAAACGCTCTTATATTAGTTTACGGAGGGAGTAGAAAATATAGTATGGAGAGAAGAGCGGAGGGCCTCCACCAATCAGACGTCGGCCACATATCTAGACGGAGATGGGGGGCGGAGGCCAAGATACCTGCGGCTGGGTGTGGACGAGCCGGCGAAGCACAGCCGGACGGAGGATCCTCGTCGCCGCCGTGCGGAGGGAAGCCGCCATCGTCGGAGCCCTGCAAACGAGCACGAAACAATCGCCCAAGACTGGAAAAATCAAACCGGGATGGAACCTAACCTGCGGGGCGGAACTACTCCCTCCTTAAACTAATATAAGAGTGTTTAGATCACTAAAATAGTGATCTAAACGCTCTTATATTAATTTACAGAGGTAGTACTGATTAGAGTTCGGGGTTGGAATCTAACTTACGTTGCGTATCGGAACACTGGATAGTGTTAGGGTTCCTGGCTCGTTTGCCTTCCGCGGCTCCCGTGTATATTGTGTACATGGAAGACACATGTACTAGTGCATCAGCTGGACTCTTTTTTGAGAACTAGCTGGACTCTTGATTAGCCTTGTACGTGGAGCATGGCAGAATTTCCTGAAAAATCCTACGTACTATTACATGCATGTATGGAACGGCGTAGCATACACGTGTACGATTATAGCCAAATACCCCTACTCATGTATGTTCACGTATTCGAGTATTCGCAGGACCCACGCCGGCAGCACATACGGTCGTGGCAACACCATGCATTAAGGCAACGTCTGGAGACAGGCGATGGGTGTTTGGTGTCAAGTTTAGAGATGTTCTGCCATTTTCTCAATTTTGTTATGTCGGTACATATATAATTTTTTTTTTTGAGACAAACTCGCAAAGCCTTTATTATCCCGTCACAATGTTTACAGGGACGAAAGAAAGATTTCCAGGGTGACCTAACCAAACATGGCGGCCAACCTGGAGAGTAAGTGCGTGCTTTGCAAGCTTGTGAGCTTCAAAGTTTGAGCTTCTAAATTCATGAACTATATTACAAAAATGAAATTCTGAATATCTGCCTATTATTTCTTTGATTACAGACCCATGCGCTGCGGACGTGCCCTTTCTCACGTCGTCTACCACCGTCTTGCAATCCGATGCAACATGAATATTATGGACATAAAGATCTGCCGCGAGGGATAAAGCTTCCCGTATTGCAAGTGCCTCTAGTGTAGCTGGATCGTTGATGTGCTTGAAAACAAGGGCCGAAGCACCAAGAAAAACCCCCTGCTGATCCCTGCATATTGAACCAACAGCGCCATACCTATAGCGTACGGAGATAGCTGCATCTCCATTTAGTTTTGCACAACCTTGTGTTGGAGGCATCCAAGTAGACTGTCTTGAGACAGAAACCGTCGTTGGCCCTTGAACTCTGCAGCTCGTTTGCTTTATTTCTGTCAAGTAGTTTGTGATGAAACTATGGGTGGAGAAGGGAGATTGGAAGATTTCCTCATACACCGCTTTCCTCCTCGCACCCCAAATTGCCCAAGCCGTGACCACCAAACGAGTAAACTCCTCAGTATCCAATATTTCATGTAAAGCAAAGAGCCACGCCTTCGGATCCTCTTCCAGGATATGAATGAATTTCTCCACAAACTCCTCTGGTGCAAGAGCCCAAATGCTTATCGACATAGCGCATGTCAGCAGCGCGTGTCTCCAAGTGTCTTTTGCCCCACATAGTCTGCATGTATCATTATCGGCCATGTTCCTATGATTAAGAACCTCGCCAGTCGGCATCGACTGCCTAGCCAATCGCCTTACGAATATACGCAGCTTTGATGGGACCTGTATATGCCATATAGCACTCCACTTCTCGCTTTCCCTTGTTGATGTACCTTCTTGTTCGTATAGCCATTGTTCCCTGCTCAGCTTTGTTCTCATAATCATGCGATATGCCGACCGTACAGTGAAAACACCACGGTTTTCCTCATGCCATGCCCAGAAGTTTGTTACAGTCCTTGTGCATAGAGGTATTTTGAATATTTCTTCAGCATCAAAGGGAATGAAGACTGTCCGTACCAGTTCTTCCTACCATTCAGAAGTAGATGAATCGATGAAGTCCGAGACTTTTGTTGGTGGGTTAGGAACTAGTGATGTAACCGGGCGTTTGAAGTTGTCTCTCGGGATCCAGTTTTGTACCCATACGTCTGTCTCCTCTCCATTGCCGATTCTCCTAATAATCCCCTGGGCCAAGATGTCCCTGCCATCTAACACTGCCCGCCAGATCTGAGACGGGCGAGCTCCCAATTCGGCTTCCATGAGGGTACATTCTGGATAATAAACAGCTTTCAGTACTCTAGCACTCAAGGATGTCTCATCTGTCATTAGTCGCCAAGATTGTCTTGCCAAGAGTGATAGGTTGAATATCTCCAAGTCGCAAAAACCCAATCCACGCAAGTGTTTTGGCCTCGTCATTGTATCCCATGCAACCCAGCTAGGTTTCCTCTTTCCATTCTTGCTTCCCCACCAAAACTGTCGTATGATAGATGTAATACTTTCACACAAACCCCTTGGCAACCGGAAACATGACATGGAGAACACCGGAATAGCTTGCGCAATAGATTTGATCAACACTTCTTTACCAGCAGCTGACAACAACTTCTCCATCCACCCTTTGATTTTCTCCCAGACCCGATATCTCAGATATTTGAAGGTGCCATTTTTTGAGTGTCCTACATCAGTCGGCATACCCAAGTAACGTTCGCTCAATGATTCATTGTGCACCTGCAAAGAATTTTTTATCTCTTCTTTCAAATTTGTGGGACAACACTTGCTAAAGAAGATTGAAGATTTGTCATGATTTATTCTCTGTCCCGAAGCATTACAATATGTATCTAGCAGGTTTGACACTGTAACTGATCCCTCAATTGTAGCCTTGAATAGCAGCAGGCTGTCATCTACAAATAAGAGGTGGTTAATGGTGGGTGCCGTGGGGGCCACCTTAATACCTGCAATTGATGACTCGGAACTGGATTTCAGGAGGCACGAAAGGCCCTCTGCTACAATCAGGAATAAGTAAGGGGATATTGGGTCTCCCTGCCGAATACCTCTTGTCGGCTTAAAAGATTCTAGTTTCTCTCCATTGAAAAGGACTGAGAAGGATACTGAAGAGACAAGGCTCATAACTGTGTTGATCCATTGTTGTGAGAATCCCAGTTTAACCATAATACCCTTCAGATATGGCCATTCCAATCTATCATATGCTTTCATCATATCCAATTTCAAAGCACAGAAGCTGTTTGACTTTGATTTTGACTTTTTCATAAAATGCAAACATTCATAAGCACAAATGATGTTATCTGTGATAAGCCTACCAGGTACAAAGGCTGATTGTTCGTCAGATATAATGTGGGGCAGAACTAACTTCAATCTGTTCGCCACAACCTTTGAAGCAATTTTATATAGCACATTGCAAAGGTTTATAGGACGGAACTGTGATAACGAAGACGGGCTGATTACCTTTGGTATTAAAACCAGGATTGTATCATTTATTCCTTCCGGGCTTTCCTCCCCCCGTACTATGCGAAGCAAAATCCTCGTGACATCCTCACCACAGACGTCCCAGTTGTGTTGATAAAAGTGAGCAGGAAAACCATCAGGCCCAGGTGCCTTTGTAGGGAACATCTGGAACAACGCTGTTTTGACCTCTTCTGAAGTATATTCAGCATTCAGACTTGCGTTCATCTCTGCTGTCACCCTCCTTGGAACATGATTCAACACGGCCTCCATATCACGTACCCCTTCTGATGTATATAAGTTTTTATAGAAACTGTTGGCCATGTCTTTAAGTTCCACAGGATCAACCACAATTGCCCCCAAAGAGTTTTGCAATGCTTTTATCATGTTCCTTTTGCGCCGCAGGCTTGCTCTTAGATGAAAGAACTTAGGATGCATTAAGGTCCAAGATTTTACCTTCACGTTGTTTTAAGTTTTTCTTCAACACATGCATATATCATCGCTAAATGTTTTGCAATACATAAATTTAGTATTATTGGAAACACTTGAACAGTACAGCCAGGTCTGTTGAATACTATCGTCTAATTGATAGTGTTTTATTTTAAAGCGGTGCTAATTGATGGTGGTGAATAACTTTCGGCAGTTTGAACTATGGAAAAGTCAAAGATATAATTTTACTGTTCCAAATGGGATTGCTGTATATTGAGGACTGAGGTCTGGTAAGTAGATAACATGTGCCAATTACATATACTATGATTGCTACTTCCTTGGCTTATATTATATATTATTAATAAGCTTCTAATAAATATAAAGTCTCAATTTATATTAATACAGCGTATACAAGATTACTGGTGATTGCCATCTTGTCCGGTGTGTTCCAGTTCAATGCAATTTAAAGTATTTTTGCTGCTATGTTGTCTGCCTTATAGTTGGATATGGCAGATTGAGCACAAGGTGAAAAATACTACTGTCATCATAAATCATTTGCTTTAAATATTGGTGTACCATCATGGCATCATCCAAAAAAAGGTGTATCTTTAGGATCTGCATGTGTTTTTTTTACATTGTTTTAAAGTATTATTGATGCATTGATTTATTCATCCATGTGTAGACATAATGTGTCTATTATTTTTCTTTGACCAGTGTAGGAGCCATAACATGAAATAGGTTACTGAAGATTTACAATAGTGGAAAATTATAATGTCAACTAGTAGGGCATCAGAGGTTTTCCCCATTGTGGGTGTCTCTAACACCGAGTATATTTTTATGTCAATCTTATCTCGGTAAGTAGAGAGTATTAACTACCAAAATTTCGACGGTACCTGAGTGGATAAATTTGGTATAATGGTGAACATGTCATCATAGCATTAAAATAAATTTGTGTTATGTTGTATCTTGATCGGCGGTCAAGACCCTTTGTGGTAAACACTCATATAGATAATTATGTCTCCTTGAAATTATTCATATGTAAAACAATCTTGTGTAAATGTCCCCTTTGGTGTACGTTGCTGCTCTTCAAGACCCTTAGTGTAGATGTTCACATAGGTAATTATGTCTATTTGAAGTTATTTCAAAGTAATTAAAATCTCTGTTCACGCTATTTCTCTTTTTTTTCCTGAGAATATCACTAAAGCGGTGGATCCCATTGTAGAGTTGGGCCATAGACAATGAACTTGGACTTATAGCTTCACCACCTTTTTCCAAATGCAAGTTTATTGGAAAGTCGAACACATGCCATTAGGTTGAGAGTGGAGGCGTGTGGCGGAGAGAAAGATTATCGCAGGGTTGTGAGGAGGCAATGGGAGGAATAAAACGGGAGTAAGAAGTCAATATTTATCATGATGATCAAAGTCTGCAAGCAAGAAATATATTGATTGCTTAACTACCATCGTTTCATGTACTTTTCTACTCCGGAACAAAACACAATTATATTTACTAGAATTGTTATACATGCATTGTAATTCAGTAGCAAAAGGTGGGAATAGCATTGCGCGCAATTTTCATTCTTCATAAATAAGAAATTCAATACTCGTATTCATCTGTTAGTACATGTGTTAGGGATGATGGGACTCAACAATTCGATAGATTTGGAGGACACACCAGGCGGATTTGAAGTGGGGTGACAACATAGAGAAATAATAACACAATGATCAAAGAGCTAAAGTTGAGGGGCTCGTGATAGATCCATTTGTTGGCCCGTGGCAACGCACGTGCGTTCTACTAGTAAACATGTAGTGTCACCCATGGCCCGTTATTTTTTACAGGGGAAAGGAGGTTTATTTATGAACCATTGGAGTAGTGCTCGGTACATAGGCTGGGCACAAAAATACTACACCTACGTACAAGCTACGTGCTCTTTACGTAACATTCCTTAACTAACCTCTCCAACCCCCTGATTTCAGCGGGGTGGGGCCTCCTTCCCTGATTTAACCCAATCAAAAAACGCCCCACCAGCCCTTACGTTAATCACATATTCTTTTTTTTTACGTAGAATGTAGTATTGCTCCATCACCCGGCCCTGACGCAAGCCACACGATAGTACGTGCGCTGTTCAGTACTACCAAATTGGCTAAGTATGTACTACATCTCTACTCCTAAAAGGGAAGTGATAGGCCTGCATCCATGGTTTATTTTTGCCTCGCTGGTTAATTTTCGCCTCACCTCCCACCACCAACACCGCGCTAGTTTTTCTTATTCATCGGTTTATTTGCTTTAGGAAAAATAACAGATTTAAAGGAAACTAACATTACATCATGACACATCGTACACCATAGAAACAAACCCCGTTATCTCTAATGTTAAACAGGAGTTTGTTGTCGTTTCATATCGTTAGCCTATCGATCGACTCCCACCTCCCAGGTTCGCTTCGTTCGCTGCCGTCCCGTCCACCACGTCGTTTCCCATCATGTGAAAACAAGCTTAAAAGGAAAAGTAAAAAAACGAAACCCTTCCTCTCCCACGTGATTTTCTCAAGAGATCTTCACCACAAATCCCTCCTCCCATGGCCTCCACATCGAAAAATGCCCACACGCCACCTTTGATTGCCCGCTCATTCGAGTGCCCTTGCGACGCCACCGACGGGTCGTTGTCTTCGGTCGTTGGACCTTTACGAAGAGAGGAAATTTGTCTATCTTCATTGCACATGAAGTGTCTATAATGTTGTTACGTTTTTGTGTGCATGGAGATACTAAACGGACAAGAATTGTTGGTCAATATTGCTGCACGAATGTTTTGCAATTTCCAACAGCACTGGCAAGCTTTTTTTACGGGTTTCCTCAGTCCATGTTTATCTAGAAATCACTCAATTAAATGTATTAGTGTCAAAAATAACAAGTACAATTTTTATTCTATTCTATATGATGACATGTTTGAGTTGTAGGGCATGGAGAGTGGTTGTGGAAATTCTTCAGTTAGCTGATGACATGTTTGATTTGCAGGGCTGATGCTGCACGAAGAAACAAGAAACATGTTTGATTTGGAGGGCTGATGCTTTGTAAGTTAGTGGTGAATCTGATGCAGATTTAAAGAAGAGGGCAACGCAAACTTATGAGGCAGATCACAAACAAGATGGCCCGATTCTTTTTGAGCATTGCTAGGAGTTTCTTAAAAAGTCACCAAAATAGGATGCATATTTGGAAGGCCTAGAAGATTTGGAGTGGACAAGAGGAAGTTTAATGTCGATGATAAAGTGGGGAAGCGGTTCACTGTAGATGATGATGAAGATGAACGTCCACAGGGTGGCAAGCAACCTAAGGAGAAGCAGAAACGAAAAATAAAGGATGAAGGTTGTATAATACTCCCGTGTCTACAAAGATGAGCTTCAAAAGTTTGTAGATGCGTAGATGAGCTTCAAAGATGTTTACAAAGATGAGCTTCAAAGATGACGATCAAATGAAGGCCGCAGAAACGAAAAATAACAAATAAGAGTAGATCTTAAAGATGAGCTTCAAAAGTTTGTAGATGCGTAGAATGCATCAAATGAAGGCCGCAGAGAGACGTTAGTGAAACAAAGGCGTGTTTCTAGTGAGAATCTTGAAGCTCGGAAGCTTGCGCACCTTGCAACAAAAGATCACAAAGAGTCTGTCATGCAAGAAACGCACGTGAGATCTAAGCATGTGTTGGAATTGAAGTGTTTCAAGGAGAGGCTATTTGGCAAAACTGACTAAGGAATTTCCTATTGTCCATTGTCTAAATTGAAATTGTTTTTTATCACACTATCAATGCTAAAATTGTCATGTGCTGAAATATAAGTTACTATGCATTGATCTTTGTTATAACTTTTTTGTGCCCAAGTACATTAGCTAGCTCCTCTTATTCTGGCTAGGAGGCGAGAGAACGCCCGCACGCATATAGATCGCTACGGCTCCACCTGCACATTGAAAACGGCGAGACGCCATATGATGGACTGGTCCTGTTTTTCTTTCTTTCAAGCTAGGTTACGTGTAGATTTATGCAATTTCCTTTATTAGTAGATATAGATAACATAGTTTTTAGTGCAAGCTAAACAGGTCACAAAAACTATGATATCTCAAAAAACGGTAGTATTCTTAGAATACTTAGACATTAGATATTGGGAAAATTAAACACACTCATCAAACATACACCCATGAAAAGATATTGTGTGCATCGATCTAAAGATTATTTGTTTATTCAAAAGGTTATTTTATAGAGTATTCTAATAGTGCACACCCTTGTTAGCATGCATGGGTGGGCAATTTTTCTGACACTCATCTTGGGAAGGATAACATGGTACATCCGGCATAGTGAGGCAGCAGATACACTTCCGAGTCATGGGTTCACCTTTGGTCTTACAATCCCTAGGAAGACACCATTTCAGCGTAAATTTGTTTTCATCTAATGATGAGACCACCTTAGTAGCGTTGGCATGTCCATCTTCGTGAGTTCTCTCGGGCTTCGGATGACCTATAAATACACAATATTATATGATTGTCAGTGCATAATAAGCGTGTTATGTATGCATTTATGTATTTATGTATATATGGTCTCAAATGATTTTTTTCATGAAACAAATTGTTGAGTATCAAGTATAATTTTTAATGAAATATTTTAAAAATGTTAAAAGGTACAACAAATTCATCTAAGAATACACACACACACACACACACACACACATATATATATCTGTGCCCGAGCGAAAATTTATTTATCCTGCACGTTGACCCATAACGGAGAAACCACCATGCTCCGGCCAAACTAACCGAACAGAGTCTCCCTGCGCGCATTTCACACCATGGTCATTCGCAATCATACATATTTGGCAGCCCTCCGTAGTAATAAGGTAATATGGGTTACAACTCCGATGTCCATGCTAGTTGATAGTAAAAACATATATATTTATAGTAAAATTATTCTGGTACAATATAGTAAAACCTTATCAATGTTTGGTTGATATAATCAGATACAGTATTTCAAGCCACCCGTGTTGCATTGGCAACCAAATGTAATTTGGCAGCCTTTAATAGTAATCAAGCCATATCAATTAGAAAAAAATTCCTTATATAACATTATTTTAAATGTTGTTTCCGTATATAACACTCTGAAAGTTTTTCTTTCTTATCTATATTTACACTTATGTCAAGGAAGAAACTTTGTCTGTGTTGTAATATGAGTGTTAAAAAAATGTACCCAGCCACAAGCTATTGACAACAGTAGTAGCTATTGAAAAAAGTTAATGCTTCTTTAGTCATGTGAATAATTTTGATCACAAGTTGTATCAAGGGTAAAATCGCCTTTTCAACTTTCATTTAACACCGTTAGTAGTCAAAATGGATGAAAGTGTCATAAAGGGAACAAATTTGAAAATTGATGTTAAGGAAGAAAAAGTTTTCCGGTGTCAAATATGAAACAAAAATTTAAATAAGGAATTCTCTCTATCAATTGCAATGCACAGGTCCATGTTAGTTTATAGTAAAAGCATTCTCGTACACATGCATCCATGTAAAATAGTAATTCAAGTACGTACTAATAATAGCATGCAGCCAGTATCATTTTAATTATGTTACTGTGTTCACCAGAAATTTTACTAGCAGAGTCAGGAGAAGCAAGGGACTCATGCATGCAGCCGGCCGGTAATCTTATAGCTTCATTACTATGTTTATCTGAAATTTTTACAAGCATAATTAATTAAGATGGGGAACTAATGCATGCAACCAGTAACCATTTCTGGAGAAGTAGTAAGCGTTACAATCAAATTCAGAATATGGTGGATGGCGTACGTGGACTGGTTGGCTCGGTGGGGATAGACCGGAGTTTAGCGCTACCGTATGTAAACAGTAGTATTTTTGAGTGGACGTATATAAAGTAAACAATAAGGTGGTGATGATATACTCACATTGTCCAACCATAAGAAGAAGGCACCCGATGAACAAAAGGGCGATCATGCTTCTCTTCTTCATATTTTCAACGAACTATATATGAGATTATGGCTCTTTTTCTCTTGTCTCGAAACCTCCCGCACTAGCCACCGTTGAGAGTCGTTCCTTGCCGACGCCCTCGCCAGCGGCGCTGCCGCCTGGAGGAGGCCAAGGAACCCCGCCTGGAGGAGAAGTATATATGAGATTATGAGCGATAGTTGGGAGGAAATCTGAGGCAATGGGCACGGCCCCTCTTACCTCGTTATATATAGAGGGTACGGTGCTCATTAAATACGAGATACGATACGATACGCATTCCATACATGTTTCGATGACAGGCCCGTGATGCGATTTGCAAATCAGACAATAGTAAATATACTAGTAAGCTTGCACGTGCAACACACGTCTGTAAAAATATTTTTAGAAGTATATAATGTTTGTGATATCACTTAGGATGTACTTTTAGGTAAATTAAACATCAATGTGGTCACATTGACGCATAAAACTAATAATATATTGTTCAATCCAGTTGGTCTCTCATATAGGTTGTAACAGATGAATTTACTAATTAAGCCTCCCAACCCCATTGTTAACCATATCGAGTCACCGGGCTTAAATCTACTAATTAATCCTTGAAATCCACATTGTTAAACATATCGAATGACTGGACATGCTAATTCTAGCTTGATACTACTTAGAACAACATGATTATAGCATAGAACATGATTTCAATATACAACATAAATTGGTCCCAAAAAAAGATCTACTTGAAGAATAAAATAGAGCTACAATTTACACTCTTCGGTATCGCATACCGGGTTGTTCCCTCTTTCGTCATGACGGCACGTAGATTTCTCCAACGGACTCCTGGTGAACTCTCCATTTCCCGTGATTCAAATTCAAGGGGAATTTATCAAATATTTCTCTAATGCTAAAATCAGTATGTACTTCCATATAATTTTAAAAGAACCGGTCATTATAAGGTGTAAATGTGTGGCGGCATCGAGTGAGTGTACAAAATAAAATCATATGAATTTTGGACACGAACAATTGAACTATGCCAAACAATAAAGTGAGTAGAAATCAATGGAATGGATGGCAATATATTCAAATGAGATTAGTTCAGTTCGGATTATATTCCTACAATATCAGGATGAAACGGAAATATAGTCTATACTATTGTTTATGTTTTGTATATAAAAAGAACTATATGAAGTATCAAGGCTGCCATACCAACTAACAAAATACCAGAGTATCAATTCCATTAGCATAGCCTACTCTCCTATCCAACATCATAGTAGCACACTACTCCCCTGAAATTTAAACACTATTTATTACCTTTTATTGATCATAGCCGTTTCGGCAAAAACACAAGACATAGAAACTTGAAGTAGCACAAAAATGCAGGGAACTATCATGGGGGGAAAGGATCAAGAAGATTAGAACCAACACAAAAATAAGAATAATAATACAAAGAGCACCAAGTGGACTCACCTGTGCCGTATGGCATGTCCGTTCCCTTGCATCATAGATCCCACTGGCTACAAGTAATTGAAGTTTGTGCCTCAAACGTGGCTATGTGGCTGAGATTTACTAAATAATACTTATAGGAGGGGATTGACAAGATGCATGAATATTGTAGGGATTCTTCTCACCAGGTATGGAGGCAGGGCCGCCGGGGACACGTGATTTGCCGCTCGCTAGGATCCAAGTGCAATGAAGATGGAGAAGATGAAGAGACAAAGAGTACAACCTGAAGGTGCATATCGATCTTGATGATGATGCGCGCGTGCCGCATGGCCGACCTGGCGACCTCCTGCCCTCGAGGAAAAAATCCACGTGCCCTAGGAGGAGCCATACTCACAAACATTTATGGTGATTCCGACGGTGGTCTGAGTCGTCTGGCCATCCAGGTTACTCTGCAAAGTCTGCATGCGTGTCGGCCGAGATCTACTATTCTTTTCGCCGGACAGACAGCGACGCCTCGGGCTCGAGCGGCATCACGGATCTTGAGTGCTGCGATCGGAACCAATCATGATGGGAGACAGCGGCGGTGTCGTAGAGGCCGGAGGAGAAGCCATCGCACATATGGCCGAGCACCTTGAAGACGCCCTCAGCAGCGGCGGGGAGGATCTTGTCCGATTGGATGAAGAGATCACTTTTGACGGTGTCGGGCGAGGAAGCCTAGTCCATGTCCAGAAGGCGTGCCAGTAGCCCAAGCGGTCTGGGCTCCCGCCCACGGCAGCGTGGACGTTGGCGGCGAGTACGTTAGATGCGTCGGTGAGCAACGTGAAGAGCCGCTAGGCCACGCCTTTGTTCGTATTAAAGCATCGTATTTGCGGAAAGGATTTTTGGAGGAATATCCTAAATGGTTTTGCTTTAATTTTCTTCATTCTCAACCTTGATTAGGGGCAGAAGTAACTACCTGATGCATGCTTCCACCGATTGCTCCTCCGCATGCATGGTTGTTAGTATTTACTCCCCGTTTCCTCTTCCCTTTTTTAACTGCGTTATTTACTCTCCAGGCGATGCTTGTTTCCAAATTTACAGGATACGGGGCGGGTGACGTTTCGTGGTTGGATTAGGGAAGCGGCAGAGTTTTCGTCCGCCGAACTAAGACTAGCCATAATGGGTAGTAACATAGAGTAGTAACATGACCATGTTACTACTCTATGTTACTACCTCTATAGTGGGGAGTAACATATGTGTGGTAACATGGAAGACTTCATTTATTAGGTCATAGACTCATCTTACCTTGATATGTGTGATGTTACTCATACTAGTAGTAACTAGCTATGTTACCACATGCCTCTCTTTCTTCATTTATTGCTTGCCACATCATCTTTTTTATCTAGATATGTGTGATGTTACTACCTATGTTACTCCCACTATGGGTAGTCTAATTGCTAGATGCATTTTTGACTGAGGGTTAGTATAAACTTAACGGTTAGATCAAATTAAATGGCCCTCATCGTGAGGTTGTAATTGAGCCGTGTTGTTATGGGTTCGTTAGGCCGGGTACACTTAGCGATAAATATGTTTGCTTGTTTAATAGTAGTATAGATACCTAAACGCTGACTGGCGCGCGCGCTATCCGGGAGGCCGCACGACGACCGTCCATCGGAAACAAGGACGCGACACGTGGCAGAGAGGAATCCGATCGAAACGGAGACGGTGCGGTGCGTTTTGTCGTTTCGGAATTTTGGGAACCAGTTCTTCCCCACCTCACACTCTCCCCACGGGGGCCGGAATTCGACGTGGCGCAGCCGGCGAGAGTCCACCGCCGACGGGAGGCTCTCCGGTTGTAACGACCACCCACATCCACATAGGGAGCTGAGGGAGCCGCGCGCGTGCCCCAGCAAGTGGACCGTCGCGACGGGGAGAAGAGAGGAAGGGGGCGCGCGTGGGCGGCTGGCCGACGGGGAACCAGCGCATCTCTGCCACATCTACCAACTGCAGGTAAGCTTTTCCGGCGGCTATTCCTCCATTTTTTTTCTCATCGTCTCCGGGGCAAGAGGGGCAGGGGCGACAGGTAGGTAGTTTTAGATCACCCTAGTCCTCGTCGGCATCCACCCTCACGCTCTCTACGGTTTGTTTTTTCCTTGGATTTCAGGTTTGTAGGCAACTCAATTAATCTACCTATATATCTGTAAGCAAATATATGTTTTGGCATTTTTTAGATGAGGTTCTCTGTAGGCAACAAATCTGTTTGTTTTCTAGGCAAAAATATGCTGTCCATTTCTGTGTTTGTAGGCAAACTTAACTAGTGTAATCTGGATTGTTGCTTTCGTCCTTTTTGAACAAGGCCAATTTTTATGTTCATTTGCACTTTCTATGCCATGTGTTCATACAAGTCAGTGTTCATTACAACACAGATACTGTAATTCATGTGCTCACAGAAAAATTCATAATGAAAATCAGTTTTTGACCCCCATGATACATGCTACATATATCCTGGGATTATTCCTCTTCTGAACAAACCATCATGCATGTAGCATTCTAATCGTATTATGTTACAGCAACCACACATTGGTTTCTAGATATTCCGTTGTATTGTGTATACTAGCTGTTGTACCTTCCCTACATCTTAGGATCGCCAACCACTCTCCCGTTGTGGCCTGCGTGCCTCTTCTCTTCTCACGGGAGACTCTCTATATATTCTACTCTGTAACACTCTCAGAACATGAATACAACAGCAGCATATTGAGCCACTCTACTCTTCAACTCTCGCTTCTCTGGTGCCCGGGAGTGGATGTGGCGGCCGGGCAGCTGCAAAACGACCTCAAAGACGCCCGCAAGCAGCTCGAGCGCTCCGTTTGGCGCCAGCAAGGACATGACATCGACCCATCTTCCTCGACAGTCCTCTACAGTGCTCGACATCGACCAGGTCGTCCTCGGTCTTACGTACGGACGCTCCTGCAACGTCCCCAACCACCAGCTCGCTCAACATCAACCCCGACACCATCGCCTCCGATGGTCGTCATGTGGCTGCTCTAACGCTCACAACCTGTTCGGTGAATGGCCCTCTGCATCCGCCATCCCCAACACCATGATAACATGGATGCTTCCAGCAACCAGACTGGCGCACACTCCTGCGTCACAACATTGCATTCATCCCCTACAGTCGGCACGACATGTGCCCCTGCCCTCGACATCGTCGGCGTCCATGCTGCAGACATGTCCCGGCCCTGACACTGGAGGACAAGATTGGAACCACTTTAGCTAGTGCGGTGGTCTCACACACCCAATCGCTTAAGTTGTTCGTCGAGTGCAATCTTCAGAAATTGACAACGACAAGATGCTCGACCATATGCTTCGGCATTGACATGGACATGTTGGCATCCGCGTTCAGGCATGATATGAAACCGAGTATCAAGGCACCTTGGCCATCATTCAATTGTCATTCGAGTAAAACCTACTCTCTGAAGCCATGTTCAGCCATTCATGGGCAATGTCAGCACCTGCAGGAGTGGCGTCTACCCGGTTGAGCAAATTATTTGGAGTGCAGGGTTGGCCAAGAGGATTCTACGGATCACTGTGAGTTTCGTAACTGTATAGGTGACAAGGAATGGAATGACTCGCGAATCAGTTCAACAAATTGGGTGGTGACTGATACTGTTACAGGACGTCTGAAATTCTCTCTAGTCAAATTATCAAGAGCTATGTTGTCGGTATCCACAACTATTGGCCAGCTTTACCAAGATCTCAAGTGCTATGTTGTCGGTTATGTCTTGCATATGGCTAGCTTCAGGGAAGAAAACATGCTGCTTTGGGAAGCTTCAGGTTTGAATTATTGCCTACTGGACAACCTTGGCATTGTTGGAAAGGGGAATTCTATAACAAGTTGTCAAGCCGTGCAGGCCTTACTCTCTGCGAGTGGTTAAATAACAATGGTTTCTCACAAGTAGCAGAAACGGTGACCGGAGGAAGTAACCAAGGTATGATAATTCGATGCAGCTCAGTCATACCAGAGCTGAAGGAGGTTATGTTCCGCCGTCTTGCTTGCGGCTTCTACTCTGAGCCGGTCATGGCTGACAGAGGGAGAGTAAATGAGCCACACATATGTGAGAAAGAACAATATAAAGCCTCAAACTCTGTAACCCTAGTGCAGAATTGCAGACAGGCAGATCATAAAGTTGCAGGAAACACCAGATCAGAATCAGATACTAGAAGGTGGCACACCACCTACAGTTAGTGTTTCGATGCACGACAAGCTTGTTGATTCTGGAAGGCCTGGAGACATGGCTGAGATCACTAAGATATGCAGGGCCATATGTGGCAGAATTGGACCTACTCAGATGACTATGAAATCAATATTCAATACTTACATTGATTGCCTTGATATAAAAAGCACAAACAAGTCTAGGCTTCATGTTCAGGACTCTATGGATACGGATAACACCAATGCTAGCAAGTCTTCTGTAGACATCAACATTTTGCGTGTTGGTGATCCTGGAACGAGCAAACCCCAGCTTCTCCATTACATACACAAACTGTCTCGGTGGTATTTACACAAGCGGAAAAAGCAATTCATCAGTTGGCCTTGCTGTTTTTGTTGAGAAGGATCCTGAAACTGGTGAAACTGTTTTCAAGAGTGGAGCACTTGTTTTGAGTAACGATGGTGTTTTATGTATCAAGTTGTCTGATGATGCCCGAAACATGCTACATCAGCTCATGGAGCGGCAGTCTGTATCCATTGCAAAAGATGGAACCATTGCATCCTTGTGGCAGTTTACAAGCAGCACAAAAAAGAATGAAGATAAAGAAACCACCAAACATTCTGATATTTCATCTGAAGCAATTCAAGTACATCGAGCAATTTGGCCATTACAATAAGCTATCATATCAAGTTGTTTTGCCGCGGGAGCTTAAAGTCATCAACATTGGTCACCATGCAAACATGGAATATTCCCTTTTCGCCGTGCCGGTCCACGTTGTTGTGCTCAAGGTTAGTTTCCTGCAAGCCCGTATTAGCTCCTACTTCGAAGGATATTCTAGTCCATGTGGTTTTGAGCAGCTGCAGCAGAAAAATGCATGGACGCCCAGCTGGGAGTCCTCTAAAGTGTGCAGTATTTCATTTGACCCGACAAATACCTGTTCAAGCCATGCATGGGCAAAGGATTTTCATTCCAGGTCTCTAGTTGATCGCCCAAGTGGTATGTTCCTTGTGGAGGTAACACTGGCTATGCACATCATTCTTTCTCAATTTCCATTGCCGGTGACGACATCTGGTTTTGGCGTGCTATTGGTTCGAGGGCCCGCCAAAATTCACAGGCAGAGGATTATTAGTGGCCAAGCTCATCGCTCATATGGATGCCTTGTTTTTGCAAACACTTCTCTGAAAATAATGGTTAAGTGCTTTGCTATTGGGCGTACCTCCCTGTTCGGCAAGGAAAATTTGGAGGGAGGGGTGTCAAGCTTATGGCCGTCTTCCTCGATCAAGTATGCACCGGCCACAAGAATTACTTCCACTTCCACCAAGTCGCCAACAATGACTATTAATTCAACGACGTCACAGTCTTCGACCTCATTCAAGTCTACCTCGACCATGGCTACTTCTGTGAAGGCTACCACCACCAATCTAGAGCCGGCTTGGGGTCAAGCCGAGTTTAAAGGAGGAAGGAATGTCACGGGAACAACTAACCAAGCACTTCTGGTGAAGCCCAAAGATGACCCGCTTGGCCCAAGCGGGGGACGAAGCCCAACACACAGAACACAGGAGATGACCGGCCCAGTAACTGACGATATATGCGTGACTCTTCTTCCTGGAGAGGCATCGATGGATCCCTGAACTGGCGGCACAGTTGGGCGAGTACCTCCCTTCCCATCCCCAGGCTCTACTTTCCCGACCCCCCTTCTTGCTGAAGCCCTAACTACCGAATTGTGTATCTGTACTTGGTGAATCCTATAGATCTAGTGAGGATCGTATCATGTCGATCCTTAAATGACTTGTATTTTGATCTTTATAATATGAATGAGACATGTATTAACATGAAAAAAAAACAACGCCAAGCAGTGAGGTGTTTCAAGCAATGCCACTGACTTGGGTGTTTCTCATGTACCATGTCAGCAATTAACTTAATCAGGCCGATACGTGGACCAGGTCTGCAATGCATATAACTTTAGCGTTTTCGCTAATATTTGCACCTTTGCATGGTCTTCCACAAGGTGGTCCATTAGCTACTGGCCGGGTCATTTCTTGGGTTTTTTTTTTTTTTGTTTGCT
>LR738709.1:723608328-723639188 GCA_902687465.1 Secale cereale | reverse complement strand
AGCTGGTGCTGAATCTTCGAATTAGGAAGCAAACCATAGCTCGTCTGCCAAAATGTTAGAATAATTAAACATGTTAGCAAGATCATAGACGACACACAGGGGCATGATATTTGTTAACGAGTTTCGTCGATATGGCTACATCCCTGTGGCAATGACTATGGGCGCTCCTCCCCAAGTACCGCGACACCGAGCTCCCCCGTGTACCTATTGCTATCAAGTCGTCATGGGTTACAACGTGTGGTGCCTCCTCGCTATATAAGAGGCCTAGGATATAACAAGTCAGACTCCAACACAACTCGTGCATGTCCACACCAATTACAACTCCAAGCCGTAAACCCCTGCGTATAAATGTATTTGATACAAATGTAATAAACTCCACCTTGAATATTCTCCGCCACCCAAAAGTTGTCCATGTTCCGAACCTCCATGTACTCCGAACATGGCTTGTCTTCTACGTAGCTTGCAGAGAGCTACCTGATCGGCCGAACCCGCCTCCACTGTGTGACTCCTGCAACTTCACACTCCATGGCTCCACCTGCAATAGTGCTCCCTTGCAACTTGTAAAGATGTGAAGCTGTTATCTCTTCCATCACCACGGGCACCGCATCTTTCATGATTTTCGTGGTCTTCTTATCCAGATCGCAAAGGAATTCCATACCACCATCATGAAGAACACCAAGCAAAATTTAATTCCTCCTTAGCCCCGACACATGCCTTAATTCCTGAAGAATCCGCTCAACTTCGTGAAACATCTTGATTTTGATGTCACCTACTCCAGCAACACGATAACTTGTGTCATCACGGTAGGGGAACGTGCTACATAACAACAAAAATTATGCTACACGATATGACCTAGGATCACTATGAAGATGGTAGTAACGATCGAACTCACCGACGGTGCAGAGTAGCGGAAGCAGCGACGAGTCGATGCAGCTCAATGATCTCGTCAATTCCCGAAGGTAGGTTACACCTCCCAGACACGAGAAGAGTTCACCGAGTCGAGAGTCGAAGTAGACGACCCCTCTAAGGTATCCACATGTTCCATGGTAGTAGTCCGGCAGAGTTTCGACTTCCAGAAAGAAGAATTGCGAGAAAACTAGAGAGCGAGAAAGCCTAATGGAGCTTCTCATCTAATTAGGATTCTAATTCAGTTAGACCAAGATTAGAGCACGTCTAATTATGAGCCTAAACACTTATCCAGTTAGACCGGAAGAGCGTGGAGCTATGCAGGAGAGATGTCCATTTGATTTAATGTGTCTCAACGCGGAGACCTCAGGAGGAGGGAAGGTTTCCCTCCCTATTAGGATTCGGCCTCGGGGCCTGCCATGCCCAGTGGTGCCCCTTGTGGGGCATGTGATCTAGACACCCTTGTTAACTCCTGCATATTCACAAAGTTTCCGAGCGGTCCTTTATTTACGAATACCGATCCCTTTGCTCCACGATACAATTATGAAACCCAAGGTGAGATAATTTGGTATCCTTGTGATACAACTCCTTAATCACTATACATGTTATTCTCGTTACTGGTTTCATTCTCTTTACTCGTGTATATGTTCATGTATCCCATGATCTCCATCCCAAGTGTCTGGCCAGATGATAATAATATCGTAACACCGAGTGGGCCCGGAGAGTATCTCTTTATTATGAGAGGAGCAAATCCTAGTCTTGAACTATTGCTATCGAGACATATGTTTCCAGAATATCCGTAAGCCACATGTATTCACATCCATGTACGGAGTGACATGAGGTAGACCCCAAAGTATCCATCCGGCATGTTGATATGCAATATTCTCATGGTCTAAGGAACAATGAAAAGGTGAACAAGTTATATGAAGTACCGATAACATAACAACGATAACATCACTTAGTAATTCATAAGTTGGATCTATCCAACACCATTGTTCCTCCAACAATGTGTTGTCATTATTGACAACATCCTTGTTACCCCTAACAATGCTCATGATTAGGAAAACAAGATCATCATTAAATCCATGAGCTAGTCTTAGAGGCCAGGCTAGGGATCACTTGGTGTTTATATTTCCACACATGTATTTGGGTGTTCCTCCGAATCTTATATTCAGGAACCAATACAATTGTAGCATAGAAACATAAACTTAATAATGAAACATGAGAATATAATAATTTATTTATTATTGCCTCTAGGGCATATTTCCAACAGGGGCGGCGTCCTTCAAGGTAGTTATTGTTGGGTACAACAAGGAGGGACAGGCGATGATATGAACCCTGCACATCGTTGGGCCATTCAAGCAGTGAGGCGGCCGTGCTTGAAGGCAGCGGCGCATAGAGGGACTGCCGGGAGGAAGGACAAGGTCAGGGAGAGACGTAGCCGCAAGAGAGGTGGTGCTCGGCTGCTCGCTAGAGGGTGGGCGGCAGAGCGCCATGGCGCATGGGGCGCAACACGGGTATGCTCGGGTGAGAGGGGAGCCAATGAAAGTGGAGCTAGAGGAGGATGTGGCGGAGCTTCGGCTCGCCGGCCAGGCGCGCGTGGTCAGGTGCAGGCGTACGGCATGGAAACTGGCTACGCGGGAGGGTTGACGTCTTCCTTTTAATTTGCAAAACAGAGGGTCACTAGAGGCAATGTGCCCACGTGGTGTCTTTTGCAAGGTCCGCCATGATGAGTGGGTCCGATTTGCGATAATTGCATTTATATTTAACTGAACTAATCATTAGAGTTTTTTCAAACAAAAAAAATGTAATTCTTTTTCGTAAATTTTGATGTATTTTAGAAAAATAGGTAATTTTTTGGAACCCTAGCCGTCATACCGATAGTTTTATGCTATATACTTCCTCCGTTCGGAATTACTTGTCTCGGGAATGGATGCTATATACCGATAGTTTTGCATTTATATATATACTTGCCTGTAGGTCTTGCATTCTGGCTTACCGCCCCGGTTCAAGTGAGGCAACCTTGGAGATGGAGGGACAGGGGGGATATGCTGCACCGCCACAGTTGTCGCCCATTCCGGCTTGGAGGATCACACGCACGCTCATCCACTGCTCCTTCGTACCGGCTTCCCCGCGGCCACTACTCCCCGTCCGTCCCCCAACTCCTCAGCGTCAAGCCTGCTCACCCACCCCACCTCCCCCAACTCCTCATCGTCAAGCCTGCTCACCCACCCCACCTCCGTCGGCCCAGCCGCCGGAACTACCGTCAAATTGAGCACGGTTGCTCCTAGCATTTGAATTTGTCCTAAGTGATGTGTGACGTAAGTGCACAAGGATATTCATCTTTGAACAGTAATCAATAATTTGATTAAGTGTGATGCATTGATATATCTCGACCTTTTTTTTACCACATTTTGATTAATTAAGTTTCAGAGTTCATTCTCCAAATACGAGTTTATAACCTTAAAAACATCTCTTGTATCATTTCGTGTTAAGTAAAATAATCTACTTACCAAACTACTCCACATTTTATAGTTTAATTTCACAGTGCTCCTTTTGCAGAATTTCACTACCATAGTAAAACCAAAAACTTCCTGGTTGTCCATCAATTACTTTCTACAGTTTCTTGAGCATATGAAAACAAACTAGTTTCTACAATTAATTTATATGGATTAGGATCCAAAATTCACTTGCTAATTTGTTGCCTTAGTTATTTGACTGGTCAGCTAAATTGTATGTCTACCTTCCCAATAGGCTAAGATTCCCTCGGTCCAAAAAAGTGTGGCTGTGGGTTTTAATACAAAGTTGTACTACATCAACGATGCTTATTTTGGGACGGAGTGAGTATATTAAATGACCCCATTTAGGCCTTCTTTGGTTTGTAAGAATTTTAGGCCTCCTTTGGTTTGGAGGAATTTCATAGGAATTCTCTAGGATAGGATTCTTATAGGAATTTTTCCTTTAGAGCTCTTTGGTTCATAGGAATGGATTCCTATTCCTACATATGATTGACTCCTATCCTCCACATTTCATAGGAAAATAAAAATGAGCCTAGACTCAATGGAAAAATTCCTTTGGTGTGAACCAAATGACATCTCTTTTCCTATTCCTACTCATAGGATTTGAGATACATGTCATCTCATTTCGTACAAATTTTCTATTCCTATGATAATCCTATCCTATGAACCAAAGGAGGCCTTATAGGAATTCTATAGGATAGGATTTGCAAAGGAAATATTCCTTTGAAGCCCTTTGGTTTGTAGGAATGAATTCCTATTCCTATATAGGATAGGAATCAATCTTTCACATTTTGGAGGAAAAGAAACATTAGCTCAGACTCAATGGAAAAATGCATATCCTATGCATCAAATGGCATCGCTTCCTCTATAGGAATTGAGATGCATGTCCTTGCAGTTTCTATGATTTCCCTATTCCTGTAACATTCCTATCCTATAAACCAAAGAAAGCAGCCTGCTGGCAGGCAGGCCATGTTTTCATTTCTTTCCACACGGGAAAATGGCTTGGTTGGTCTAGTTTATATACGCAACTTATTACAGCGTTTGCTAATTTATATATACATGTTCTTACTGCGTGGTGCGCATTCATATTATGCTTACAATCATTTCTGGAATAAATGTAATCACCACATGGACATTGATTTGAGTATCTCCACGCGAACAAGATGGTGGAAGTGATCATATACCTCCGTTCTTAAATCCTTTGGTACTGACTGGAATGTTAATGAGATCAAGTCATCTTGGAATGTCAAGAATGAGCTTCAGAAGTTGGAAGGGTCATTGAGATCTATCTGTGATGTTCTTCAAGATGCCGAGAATAGGCAATCAAATTATCATGCTCTTGAAGAGTGGCTGGACAATTTGAAGGACGCAGTCTATGACATAGATGATGTTTTGGATGACGTCCACCGAAACTCTAAGCAACAAGTTCATACTGATTTCTTTACCTGTATGAGCCATCTTCTTGCTTATCCCTTGAAAACTGAGTCCAAAAATAGAGGATGTTCGTAAAAACCTTTATGAGATTGCAGAAAATAGAGCTCAATTTTGATTAACTGAGCAACCACCTGATGGCCAGATGTTCAAGCACAGCAAGATGGTCTGGTCGCTGAACGTGGACAAGTTTTACCAATTAGATTGGCGTTGCGACACCGGCAGACACAAGGCCATCAACACTGGAATGCGCGAGGGCAACACCACGGCGACCCAACGGGGCATGCCGGTCGCACGCTGATGAGGTGCCTTCGCCCCTCCCAGGCTCCCAGCGTCGCCCCCAATAGATTTGTCTTCCAAAAAACGTGTTTGCTCAAACTAAGGCAAAATTCATTCAAACTCAAAATAATTCCATACAACTTCATTGAAACTAAGGGAAGATAATTTAGAGGCAGACCACGGTGGTGGAGTTCCTCCTGCCAACTGCCAAGATGTTTCAATGGCGGTCTGCATGCCGGGCCACTCCTCCTCGTCGTCCCGTACCAGGGGTGGGCTTCGCAGCATCTCGTCCGGATGCTGCTTGTAGACCTCGCAAGAGCTCTTTGACGTCGTCATCAAATTTGAAGTCATCGTCTTCGTCGTCTTCATCGTAGTCGCTGGAGTGCGCTGGGGAAAGAAAGTCGTCCGAGGACCACCATTCCGCAAGCGGCGACGAGCAGCCGCCGGTTACGGGGAAGAAGCTTGGTATAGGGTGGAACCCTAATCAGCGGATCTTTCACGTTTTGGAGGGTGGCACACGATGAGCACGGAGAAAACAAGGAGAAAGGCGGGGAAAACACAAGAGGAACACTCAAATCAACACGAAAGTAATCACACAAGCGCTAGATCCACGATACAAAGTGCGATACATGATCCATAGTCAACGATGGTGATACAAGGATAGTCTTCTCCGTGAGGAGGTCTTGGAATCCCGTGGGATCTTCTCCGCGAAGGAGGTCCTGAATCCGTAGTGGATCTTCTCCGTAGAGGCGCACCGTCTCGTGGGAGAAATCCACACAAGTCTGAGAAATGAGCTAAACCACAGCTGCGTCTAACGGAGGGGAGTCAACAGTATTTATATTACATGGGTCGGCGCCGTCGGGGCGGACGTCCGTTGGTTACCGGACGTCCGGTGGTTCCGGAGGGACCGGACGTCCGGTAATCCTCGGATTTCCGCTATTTAGCTTCTGTTGCCGATGTCACGGACGTCCGGCGGCTTCCGGTCGTCCGGTCGTCTGGGAGAGGCCGGACGTCCGGTGTCCTCCTGTCGTCCGGTGCCTGGAAGTCGCCGGTCGTCCGGTGCAGGCCGGACGTCCGGTGCAGGCCGGACGTCCGGTGCCTGTAGCATCTTCAGCCATCCTTCTTCTTGTCTCGTGCACTCGTCGGGCCTGTCGTCTTGACCATTGTGCAGAGCTGTTCCGCGGCCTTCGTCCAAGCACCTGAGTATGCACAAAGTCTCTGATGAAGGTAGACACCATGTCTCAAGTGAATCCGAAAGATGTAGAGAGAGGAGCGAAGTCACCTCGGTCTCGAAAGCTCTTGCACGGGCTCTAGTCATTGGTCCTTTGGGCACTTGGTGAGGTGAAGGAGGGTCCATGGGGATGACCCTAGGATACACCGTATCATCTCCCCTCCCTTGGGAAAGATCCGACCTCGGATCGAAATCTTCATCACCATGGAAAGGAGAGAGGTCCTTGATGTTGAAAGTATCACTCACGGAGTACTTGTCTCGTGGGATGTCGATCTTGTAGTCGTTGTCGTTGTAGCGTGCGAGCACCTTGAATGGTCCGTCGGCGCGGGGAAGAAGTTTGGACTTGCGAACGTGCGGGAAACGGTCCTTGCGAAGATGTAGCCAAACAAGATCTCCCGGGTTGAACACCATTGGTGCCTTGTTGACGTTTCGCTTGTTGGCGAGACGATGGACTTGTCGCTCGATCATTGCCCTTGTATCTTCGTGCACCTTCTTGAGATAGGTTGCTCGTGCCCTTGTGTCCATGTTCGTGCGCTCTTGGAGAGGAAGAGGTAGGATGTCCAGGGGCGACAACGGGTTGAAGCCGTAGACGATCTCGAATGGGGACTTGCCGGTTGTGGAGTGTCGTGCGCGGTTGTAGGAGAACTCGGCGATGGGCAAGCAATGCTCCCATTCCCGGATGTTCCTCTTGATCAACACGCGAAGAAGAGTGGAAAGCGTGCGGTTCGTCACCTCCGTCTGACCGTCCGTTTGTGGATGGTACGCCGAAGAAAAGAGTAGCTTGATTCCGAGCTTGGCACATAGTGTTTTCCAAAAGTAACTCAAGAACTTGACGTCCCGGTCCGACACGATCGTTTTGGGCACGCCGTGTAGACGAAGTATCTCCCTACAAAAGAGAGTTGCAACATGTGAAGCATCGTCGATCTTGTTACAAGGAATGAAATGAGCCATTTTAGAGAATCTATCTACCACGACAAGCACGGAATCTTTGCCATTTTGAGTCCTAGGCAAGCCAAGTATGAAATCCATGCTTATGTCTTCCCATGGATGGTATGGAATAGGGAGAGGCATGTAAAGATTATGAGATTGCGCTTTGGACTTAGCTTTGCGGCATGTAGAACATCGGTTGGTGAGGCGTGAGACGTCTCGAAACATCTTGGGCCAAAAATAGTTCTTAGAAAGGGTAGCAAACGTCTTGTCACGTCCAAAGTGTCCCATGAGGCCTCCTCCATGAGATTCCTGCAAAAGGAGCAAACGAAGCGAAGACTCGGGGATGCAAAGTTTGTTAGCTCTCATAAGATATCCATCCTTGATGTAATAATGTTCCCAAGAAGTTTGAGTCAAGCATTTAGCATAAGCATTTGCAAAGAAAGGATCATGCTCATATAAATCTTTAATATGCTCAAAGCCAATCACATTCAACTCAAGTTGTGTTACAAGCATGCATTTGCGGGAAAGCGCGTCCGCCACAACATTTTCTGTGCCCTTGATGTATTTGATGACATAGGGAAAAGACTCAATGAACTCGCTCCATTTAGCATGACGCTTGTTCAACTTAGTTTGACCTTTGAGATACTTGAGTGTCTCATGGTCCGTATGAAGAATGAATTCATGAGGTCTAAGATAGTGTTCCCAAACACGTAGAACTCTCACCAAGGCATAAAGCTCTTTATCATAGATGGGGTAGTTAAGTTGCGCTCCCGATAGCTTCTCGCTAAAGTACGCAATTGGGTGCTTTTCTTGCATTAGCACGCCACCTATGCCGGTACCACTAACATCACAATGAATCTCAAACGGTTTGTCAAAGTTTGGTAGGGCTAGAAGTGGTGCGTGCGTGAGCAAGCTCTTAAGCTCATTGAACGCGGTGTCTTGCGAAGGACCCCAAATGAAGGGTGCGTTCTTCTTGCTCAAAGCGTGTAGAGGCATAGCAATGGTGCTAAAGTTCTTCACAAAACGTCGATAGAAACCGGCTAGACCAAGGAAACTACGCACTTGCATGAGATTCTTTGGTTGAGGCCAAGTTTTAATTGCTTCAATTTTAGTTTCATCTAGGGATGAAAACGGAGCGGAAACGGACGGAACTGAGTGCTACCACATTTGTTTTCATATTTTTTTGCAGAAACGAAAACGAATACAGAGACCCCAGAAATGAATACGGAAACAGATACTACCGGAAACGGACACAGAGCGAATACAAAGCGGACACGGAAACAAAAGTGGGGGTTGACCGGAACTTAAAACCCCCTTGAATCATAGAGAAATACATAGAAAAACAATTAAATTTTGTTAACATGGCTACAAAACAATACCATTATGTTAGCAACTTAGCATAGTATTGCAGTAAATAGTACTTGACAATTCGTATACGGTCAAACTGAATATATGTCTACTAGTAGAAGTTGGGCCACAAATGATCCATTCTACTCGTCGTGTCATTGTGTTGTTTGGTGGTTGGACTACAAAGCAACCACAAGTCTATAGTAAAAACAGAAATTCCATATTCACGGAAACGGAAGGTTCCGTTTCCATGCGTGTTCCACCGGAAACCACTGTTCCGTTTTTGTTTCCGTTTCCGCATAAAAATTTCCATTTCCACTTCCGTTTTGCAAATTTCCATTTCCGTTTCCATATTTCCTCTCCATTTTCATTTTTTCTCCGGAAAAGCGGAACTTTTCCACTCCATTTTCATCCCTAGTTTCATCAACGTGAACACCTTGAGAAGACACGACAAATCCTAGAAAGACAACCTTGTCAACGCCAAAAGTGCATTTCTCCATATTAGCATATAATTGTTGTTTGCGAAGTGCTTGCAAAACAAGTTGGACATGGTCAACATGTTCCTCAAGCGACTTGCTAAAAACGAGAATGTCATCAAAGTAAACCACGACAAAGACACCTATGTAGGGTCTAAGAACAAAGTGCATAAGACGCACGAAAGTGCCGGGTGCTTCCGATAAGCCCATTGGCATAACAAGCCACTCATATAACCCAAACTTGGTTTTGAAAGCAGTTTTCCACTCATCACCCTCTTGAATGCGAATTTGGTAGTAACCACTTTTAAGATCAATTTTTGAAAAGATGGTGGCACCACATAGTTCATCAAGCATATCGTCTAAGTGAGGAATAGGGTGACGGTATCTAACGGTGATAGCATTTATCGGACGACAATCGGAACACATGCGAAAACTTCCGTCTTTCTTAGGCACGAGAATAACGGGAACAGCACAAGGGCTTAGACTTTCACGTACATGACCCTTGTCGATGAGTTTTTGCACTTGCCGTTGTATCTCCTTTGTTTCCTCGGGGTTGACGCGGTAAGGAGCCTTGTTTGGAAGTGGAGCACCTGGTACGAGGTCGATGCGGTGTTCTATCCCGCGAAGTGGAGGTAGACCCGGAGGTAGCTCATCGGGAAAGACGTCCGCGAATTCCTGCAACAATTGAGACAACACAAAAGGTGGAGGTGGTGAAGTGTTAGTAGGTTTGGCTTCCCCTTTGCATAAAAGCACAAGGTGGAAGACGCTCGATGGGTTCTCACACACTTCTCTCATCTCACGTTTGGTGGCAAATAGCACTAGTTGCTTCTTGTCGCTCATCGTGGAGTCGCGCATATGTGGCTTGTGGCTCTCACTCTCTTTTTGGTGGCTCGCTCTCTCACCATTCTCTCCACGATGGGTGGTAGGTACAAGCTTGTCGGTGGCTACTTGACTTGGAGTCATTGGTCGGAGCACGAATTCCTTGCCCTTCATCTTGAAGTGATAGTGATTTGTTCGTCCATTGTGTGTGACTCCACGATCATATTGCCATGGACGTCCAAGAATAAGGTGGCACACGGACATGGGTATCACATCACATTCGAGAGTGTCCTCGTAGGCGCCAATCTTGAAAGAGACTTGCACGGTGTGCTCGACTCGAAGAATTCCGGCGTCGTTGAGCCATTGGACCTTGTAGGGGTGAGGGTGCTTCGTCTTGACCAAATGAAGCTTGTCGCATAGCTCTTCGCTTGCCAAGTTGTGGCAACTTCCTCCATCAATGATAACCTTGACGGAGCGTCCATTGATGCCGGCCTTCGTGTGGAAAATATGACATCGTTGGTCGTCATCTTGTTGATGTTGGAGTGTCAAGACTTTGGAGACAACAAGGTTGGGGCTTGAGTCATTGTCGCAAAACACTTGATGATCTTCTTCTTCATTGACTTGGCGATGCATAGCGACATGCTCAAGTGCTTCCATCTCATCATCGCTCATGGAGTCATAAGATCCGTCGTCGTTGATGATCATGGTGCGAACGGTCTTGCACCAAAATGACTTGTGGCCTCGTCCTTGGCACTTGAAGCATTTGATGGAGCTCGTCTTGTTATTGTCTTCGGTAGGAGTTGTAGTTGAGGAAGCTCTTGGCTTGAAGTTGTTGGTAGAAGGTGGACGACTCGATGTAGTCGCATTCTTGTAGTTGGACTTGTCACCGAAGTTTGTAGATGGCTTGGTAGAGGTAGGAGGAGTAGCCGAAGTCGTTGAAGCTTGGTTGTAAGAGCCGAAGTTCTTGGAGTTGAACTTGGAGTACTTGTAGTCCTCTTGAACTTGTCGCTCCGCTTTTGTTGCTTGATGTACTAGCTCGAGGAGATTGTTGTATGGTTGGAAGTCCGCAATCTTCTTGATGGGATAGTTTAGTCCATTCAAGAATCTCGCCATTGTTTGCTCGTCATCTTCCGTGATGTTTGCTCGTATCATGGCAATCTCCATCTCCTTGTAGTACTCTTCAACGGACTTGGTTCCTTGCTTGAGGAGTTGTAGCTTCTTGAACAAGTCGCGGTTGTAGTGTGTAGGCACAAAGCGTGCTCTCATGACTTCCTTCATTTGAGCCCAAGTGGTGATAGGAGGTTCGCCTTTTGCTTCTCTTCTCTCTATGATTTGCTCCCACCAAATGAGAACATAGTCTTGGAACTCAAGGGATGCCATTGCGATCTTCTTCTCTTCATCGAAGTTGTGAAGGCGAAAGATCTTGTCAACTTTCAATGCCCATGAGAGATAATCTTCGGGATCAATGCTTCCAGAAAACTTTGGCATGGTGAACTTGAGCTTGCCATAGCGATGCTCATCGTTGTTTCCTTGCCTATTTGGAGTGCGATCTCGATTTTGGCGGTTTGCCATATCGTGTTGCTCTTGAGGATGTAGACGTTCTTGTTGGAGTTGATGTTCTTGTTGGTATTGTTGCTCATGCCGTGCTTGAGGAGGAGCTTCTTCTTGCATTCTTGCTTGATGTCGTCCATGTTGCACCTCATCACGAAGGAGATCCTCTTGTTGACGAGTGTGTCGGTTGCGGGCGGCCACATTGCGATGTGTATCTTGTAATGCTCATTGCGCCTCCATAGCTTGAGCTTCTCGACGTTGTTGTGCTTGTCGGTTAGCCTCGGCATCTTGTTCTTCTTGATATTGACGTGCTCGCTCTTGTTGTTGTTGGCGTAGTCGTTGCCGTTCTTGTGCTTGCTCAAGTGTAGCTTGGTTTTGACGACGTCGGCTTTCTTGCTCGTCGAATAGCTCTTGTGAACTCTTGTCATGTAGAGGTTGCCGGTGGTCATGTCGAGCTTGACGTGCGGCTTGACGAAGAGTGTTTGACGTAGGTGTACATGAGTCTTGCGTGGAGTCGGTATGTCGACTTGAGCGGCTACGTCGTTGAGATGATGTTGAGGAAGAACGTCGGTTGATGATCAATGTCCGGAGCTCATTGTATTGAGTAGTCATGTTGGTGTTGATGAGGTCGAATTGCTCTTTGGTGCTTTGTTGAAATTGGCGCGCGTCCTCGGCGACCTGACCAATGTACTCACGCATAGCTTCACTCTCTTGATGTAGAGCTCGTTGGACACCGAATAGATGTAGTTTGGTGACGTAGTTGTTCGCTTCTTGAGGATCGTCGAAGATCGGGTTGGAAGATGAACTTGGCCTATCCATCATCACAAGCAAGTATGTGAGTGGGAGAAAGGAGAAGACAATATCAATGTACCTTAACCGAGGTTGAAAATGGATCAATGATCACGCGACAATGTAACCCGGAAATAGCACTATTGGTATCACTTCGTGTCGATTCTCACACCTACACAAGTAAAGCTTTGAGAGGAGCTTGGTTAGGATGTGGCACAAATTCAATGCAATCGTCAAAATGACTCAATGATGTTGAAAATGGTTCACAATTTGCTCATGCAACAAGTAGATCACTAGCAAAGGTAGCACACGGAACACACGCACGGATAGATAAATGTGGTTGTGCAACCAAGGGTGAGCGAAAATTGTGGAAAACCACGGAAAATGCTCGTGTTGCACAACACTAGAGAGACGCTAACCGATTGCTTAATAGGCGGATACGCACTTGTGCACGACCTATAGAGGCAAAACGTAACGACTACCTATCACAAGTATGCTATGAGTGTATGATGTGCCGATGCTTGAGCACAAGATGATGTTGCTATTATGTATGATCTCTTTTGATGCAAGGCGTATGATGCTATTGTATTTTTGCTTTGGTGGCTCTTTTGCTTAAAAGCTTGTGAGCTCTTTCTTTGGGCACATATGCATGCTTCTCGGATCGAGGTAGCTATTGTGTATGCGGAGCACTCTTGTGGCACACGGAGATATGCAAGATACCAAGATGATGTGGTGTTACTCACAATGATGTAGTATGCAATATCTATGACTATCACTAATGTGCACAAGTGTCGTGGCCCGGCAATACTCAAATGGCTAGTCTCAATGGGAAAGCTACGCAAAGATGGATCATAGGGTGACAATGCAATTGCAAGGTAGGATGAGCGAAGTGTCGTCGATGTTACCGTCCTTGCCAAAGTTGAGCGGTGGTGTTGTCGAAGTCTTGCCGTTCCAGGGTAGCCTAAACATCCAAGGAAACGGGGAAACCACAACTCAAGTATCCAAGGCAAATGGAGACAAACTTTTCAAACTCGAAGCGGGTAAGCGATGGTGGTTGCGGAAGGTGAGGTGGTAGGTAGGTGGTAGTGGAAAGGTGGAACGGAACTGAACAAGTTCAGCTGTGTCAGGGTTTGTCGGACGTCCGGAAGGTACCGGTCGTCCGGTCTGTCGGGATGGGTCGGACGTCCGGAGGTTGCCGGAAATCCGGTAAAAGCTTCTGTAACGGGGTGCCGGTCGTCCGGTGTTTAGCGGACGTCCGGTGTCTCGAGAGGTGCCGGACGTCCGGTAAACGTCGGTCGTCCGGTAGGTTTTGGACTGGGGTTGGTGGGATCCGTGGCGAAAATGGTGAAACATGGTCGGATTTGCGGTGGGAAAAGGGTGAAAAGGTGGGGAAATGCTAGATCGACACGTGGCACAGCAAATCCATGGAACAAAGTCAACAAAATCTTGCCAAATCAACAGATCACAAAAAAAATTTGGGGTTATTTTTGTGGGGATTTTTCGAAATTGGGAAGAACACGACAAAAACAGGCTAGAAAACAAAGTGTGGGGCTCCAAAATCGTGATCAACCTTGCTCTTGATACCAAGATGGTATAGGGTGGAACCCTAATCAGCGGATCTTTCACGTTTTGGAGGGTGGCACACGATGAGCACGGAGAAAACAAGGAGAAAGGCGGGGAAAACACAAGAGGAACACTCAAATCAACACGAAAGTAATCACACAAGCGCTAGATCCACGATACAAAGTGCGATACATGATCCATAGTCAACGATGGTGATACAAGGATAGTCTTCTCCGTGAGGAGGTCTTGGAATCCCGTGGGATCTTCTCCGCGAAGGAGGTCCTGAATCCGTAGTGGATCTTCTCCGTAGAGGCGCACCGTCTCGTGGGAGAAATCCACACAAGTCTGAGAAATGAGCTAAACCACAGCTGCGTCTAACGGAGGGGAGTCAACAGTATTTATATTACATGGGTCGGCGCCGTCGGGGCGGACGTCCGTTGGTTACCGGACGTCCGGTGGTTCCGGAGGGACCGGACGTCCGGTAATCCTCGGATTTCCGCTATTTAGCTTCTGTTGCCGATGTCACGGACGTCCGGCGGCTTCCGGTCGTCCGGTCGTCTGGGAGAGGCCGGACGTCCGGTGTCCTCCGGTCGTCCGGTGCCTGGAAGTCGCCGGTCGTCCGGTGCAGGCCGGACGTCCGGTGCGTGTAGCATCTTCAGCCATCCTTCTTCTTGTCTCGTGTACTCGTCGGGCCTGTCGTCTTGACCATTGTGCAGAGCTGTTCCGCGGCCTTCGTCCAAGCACCTGAGTATGCACAAAGTCTCTGATGAAGGTAGACACCATGTCTCAAGTGAATCCGAAAGATGTAGAGAGAGGAGCGAAGTCACCTCGGTCTCGAAAGCTCTTGCATGGGCTCTAGTCATTGGTCCTTTGGGCACTTGATGAGATGAAGGAGGGTCCATGGGGATGACCCTAGGATACACCGTATCAAAGCTGCTCAGCCGCCAATTGTACTCCTTCTCCACTTCTCTGTCCCAGTAAGACGACCATGACCGTGTGTACATGGGGTCGCGGCGTAGCTCCAATGGCAACCTTTGGTACTCCCTCTGGATGAACTCAAGCCGTGCCTGCCCGCGGAGCGGCGGCGCCACCGGGACGTGGACGACGTTGGTCGTCCAGCCCTCGGGGAGGACGCAACCAGCCGGCACGGGCGAGTTGTTGTGCAGGTGTTCGAGCGCCTCCGCCTCCGTCAGCACGCACTGGCGGCGCGCCTCGTGACGCTGACTCTGGCGTAGCCGCTCCGAGGACACCTCCCACTCACGGCGAGACGCCACGCCGCGGTCGGGGTTGCGGTTGAGGCGACGCCGCTCCGAGGACACCTCGCGCGCACGGCGAGACTCCGACTCCGCGTCCATGCGTTGGAGCCGCAGGTGACACCGCTCCGTGGATACCTCACGCTCACGGCGAGGAGACGCAGGTGGTAGCGGTCGGGGAGACGGTCTGGTCTGGCGATGTGGGGGAGAGCGGCGGAGAGGAGAGGCGGGCGCCCGGCGGCTTTAAAGCATCACCGGAGCGGAGGCAGGCGCGCAGTCACGCGGAAGAAAATCCTATCAGCGCCATGTTTTCCCTCTAAAGCTCAACAGATTTTGGTACGTAATAAATCCATTAGACGTTCCACGATCCGCACGGCCAACCGGGCTTTGCTCTCGCGTAATCAGCGCACGGCTCCTCGTCATGCAATGCATAGGTCCTGAAGAAGGGGAAGAGATGAGGATGCCGGCGATTTTACTGGTGATCGTTGGAGAGAAATCAAGGCGCGTGATAATGACACGTAGTAACGTCAAAGAGTGGAAGCAACGCAGCTGTACACGCGATCTACGCCACCATAGAGCTTTGGAAACCCCAGCTAGTGCAGCTTTGGAGTACGAGGCGATGTGGTCTAGGCATGCACACTTCGACGAGATGGTGCAGACTACAGAATGCATGGCATGCATGGAGTAGGGTCGATGGTGGTGTCCATGCAACAAAGAAAAAAGGGTCTGTCTAGATCTCGGTCGACTTCATATATAAATTGATGGGTCTGTCTAGATCTCACTCGACTTAGAGGGTGTTTGTTTCCAGGGACTTATTGGTCTAGGGACTTAAATAAGTCCCTATATAAGTTCCATCTAAACCAAACATGAGGGACTTATAGGGACTTAAAGTGGGTATTTGGGACTTATCAAATAAGACTCTTAAGGAGGGACTTATAGGGACTTATAGTTGTAATATGGTCTACTAGTCCATGTTAAGTCCCAGGAACCAAACAGGTAGGGACTTATGACTTATAAGTTGGGACTAAAAAAAGTCCCAGGACTTATGAACCAAACATGGCCTAAACAGGGACTTATGACTTCGCGAAGTCTAAATTGACTGACGTCATATATAAATTGATCGCACGATTTAACTTCATTCGCATGCCTCAAGTCCGTTTTCCTGTTCGTTTTGTGTTTGCCTGCGTGGGCCTTTGTCGGCTCACCACGTGGGTTGCTGTTGGGCTGTATTGATATTGTCCATTCGTTGTGCCTGTGTTTGTTTGTCTGTTTTTGTTTTTTTATTTCTGTTTTTACTGGAATTGCTGGAACATTGTCCCGTTGGTGTATTGCTACACAACACAATGTAGTTCTTATTTTTACGCTAGCATTGCTAATGCTCTGTTCCTTCTTTTTGTGTCATCTTGTTTATTTTATTTTATTTGTTTTTTAAACAAGATTTGTATTTTAAATGATAAAGAAATATTTAATGAAACAAAGAAAAAAATAAAAACAAACAAAATAAAACGAAGAAGACAATTTAATGGGTATGCAATTGCGTAACTATTGGAAGACATGCAATTGCAGTCAGGGCGAAGCTTGCAGTTGTGTGCCTACTAGCATATCCCCTTCACAGCAACATTAAAAATATGTTCGAGGATCTGGACAAGTAACTCTTCTCTCCTTTAATATGCTCCTTTTTTAAAAGAAAATTAGCTGCACTGTGAGAATCAAATACAAAAAACAAAAAATAAATTGTTTTCTTGATCCTTGGAAAAACAAAAAAATGCAAAAGGAAAAAAAATGTATATGATTTCAAAAAATAAGAAAAAAGCACAAACTAGTTGTGAGATCGGGTGCTTGATTTGTGTTTGCGGGTATAGCAGAAAACGGGGGTGTTATGGTGCTCTTGTGACACATAGCGAGGGTAGGGGATTCACGGTGGAGCTGCCCCCCTTCCGACCAAGCAAAAAGGTCTAGTTGCAAAAATTGTTTGTAAAAAGACATGTAGTTATACTTCATGGGACAACGCTTGCAATTGCATGACTAGTTGTCCCCTCTCTCTTGTTGCCGCCCCTCCAAAAAAACAAAGGTGCCAGGTTGCGGTTGAGGCGACGCCGCTCCGAGGACACCTCGCGCGCACGGCGAGACTCCGACTCCGCGTCCATGCGTTGGAGCCGCAGGTGACACCGCTCTGAGGACACCTCACGCTCACGGCGAGACATGGTGGTAGCGGTCGTGAAGAGGAGAGGCGAGAATGCGAGAGAGAAGAGGCAGGCGCCCGCGGCTTTAAAGCATCACCGGAGCGGAGGCAGGCGCGCAGTCACGCGGAAGAAAATCCTATAAGCGCCATGTTTTCCCTCTAAAACACAACTGATTTTGGTACGTAAGGGCATGTACAATGGTTCTAGCTTAAGGATGCCACGTAAGATAAATGATGAGGTGGAGGAGAGAGAAATCATAAGAGAAGGCTTGTCTTAGCTTATTTAAGCAAAGACAAGAGATGATAGCTTAGCACAATTTGTCTCACCATGTTTTTAGGAATAACTAATTATTGAAGATAAGGCTAAGAGATGACCCATTGTAGACTTGTTTTTTTGTCATCTCTAATTTACATGCAAAACTTAAGATAAGACTATCTTAGCAACCATTGTACATGCCCTAATAAATCCATTAGACGTTCCACGATCCGCGCACGTCTCCTCTTCATGCAATGCATAGGTCCTGAAGAAGGGGAAGAGATGAGGATGCCGGCGAATTTACTGGTGATCGTTGGAGGGAAATCCATGCGCGTGATAATGGCACGTAACGTCAAAGAGTGGAATCAACGCAGCTGGACACGCGATCTACGCCACCACAGAGCTTTGGAAACACCAGCTAGTGCAGAACAATATTGAGTGCAGAATGCATGGAGTAGGGTCGATGGTGCATGCGGTATTGGCCCAACATGCGAAAACCTAAACAGTTTTGCTAGAACTCATCTGGATAAGATATAATTTGATTTTATTCACCTTTTATAGATTGGATGTGATGCTATAAGATGTGTGTGTGCTGACGTGGGTTGTATCTGTTCTTATTTTCCACGTGAATGAGACCAATTTATATCTCATCTAGATGAGTTTTAGGTACTCCAAAAAACTAAACAGTATTTTGTGCATGCATGCGGAACTGGGGACGTGAAGTTTTGGGCCAGTGAGGAGACAAATAGTATTTTTTTTTAAGAAGCAACTTACAGGATGCAAAAGGAAAGATCAGTTAGCACTGGCTATACTCAGGAAATACGGGACATAAGAGGACCTGTTGACTGTTGTGTGAGGAATTTTTTTTTTGCGTCAGGATATATGAACGTGAAGAAATCATGCGCAAACAAAAAGATCACGTGTCGACTGGCTACAGGAGGGTGACCAAAATACGCGGTATTTCCAAAAACAGATGTGACGTAAAAAGAAAAATAATGCCCGTGCCTTGCAAAGGGAGAATGGTTCCAAGTGTGTTGTTGATGAGGAGATGCGGCTGCTCTTCCATGCAAACCTGTTCACATCAGATGAGTCTATGGATGCTGATCGTATTTTGCGTCACATAGAGAGTTGGGTTTCTGATGACATAAACGTAAGTCTGACGGCAAAGATTTGTGACGAGGAGGTTGAACGAGCACTGTTTCAGATGGGACCAACGAAATCGCAGGGTCCGGACGGATTTGCCGGCTATGTTCTCTCGAATGCAATGATCTTTGCTTCGTGACGATAAATGTTGAGCTGTCGAGGATTTTCTTAGTGGTCTGGCTTCACCTCATGGTTTTAATGACGCTATTATCGTTGTGATCCCTAAGGTAAACTCATCAGAGTTACTCTCCCAATTTCTTCCTATAATCATTGTAACGTTCTCCATAAGATTGTGACGAAGGTTCTAGCAAACAAAGTAAATGTGATTTTATCTCCTGAGGGATATAAGGTTCATGAGACGATGTATTATGAGCAACGAAAAAAATAGCGCGCTATCTAAAATAGCGTGACCCTTCACCAAATGCTATACAAGTTATTGCGTGCTATTTGCGTGCTATATTCAAAATAGCGTTTTGAAAAAAATGCCAAATATATCATAGGAATTAAGGATTTCAACGTCTAAAATTTTGTCTAGGAGCTATACATGAATACTGCTGGTGTACACATTATGACATTATATGCACTTAAGAGAATTCTTCTTGTTTACGTCCAGAAAAATGCAATATTTCCATCCTAGATGGGCATATTGTTGCGTTGCATTGGGCCGATGCCCGATGGGCTGCTATGGGCTGAGTGTCGTCCATGTTTCTATCGCTCCACGCTAAAAACGCTAAAACGTTTTTGCGTTTAGCGCCGTTATAGCATGCTATAACGTGAATAGCGGCATAGCGTGTAAAATGGGTAAAATATAACGTGACACCCTCAAATATGCTATAGCGAAGTTTAAACGCCGAAATAGCGCGATATTTGTTTCGTTGATTATGAGCATTATATAACGATTTGCATATTACATCATGCAATGGTATTATGTGCTGAGTCACCACAGCACATCATTCTCCGCGACCTGCCACCACTCAAGCTCGGCCCGCCATCATTACCGGTGAAAGAACAAACCAAAGAGGAGCCAAAAAAACGCAATCACTCGAGAAGGATCAGATCAAGCGGCGTCGAGAAAATCGATGACATGATTTACGAGCACATGCAAATCCGCATGCAACAACCGACTCCAATCGAGTCGACAGCCCGCTACCAAAAGAAAATTGGTAAACACACCCAAATACTCCCGTTCCCGAGTAGTACACGCGTCGGTCGGAGATTAATCCAGCCGTTAGTAAAAAAAAATCAATAATCTACAAAATAGAAACTCTTACAAAAATTGAAAATTCAGTATATACTGAAGATGCTCTGATACATAATGAACTGGAAGCACGAAACTCCTCTAATGAAAGATCTTGGTACCCCTATATATATGAAATACCTATGAAAATCTCCTAAGAAGCATTTAGAATGGAGCTCACGTCACTGCCCTACTGCATTCGAAATTTGAACAACCCAGACTTCCCACCCGCATCAACAGGGTGATGCCGGGTCGTATCGGCGAGCTGGCATCCTGGCGCAATGGGAATGCAGATAATAGCCAAGGCTTTTACTTTGACAAGCATCCGTTACCGAATACACTATGCAAATCGTTTGAATAGTTGTCTCCTTATTGTTACTGACAATACATTCACGCAGGATTATTAAAAGAGACCACCATGATGAAATGCCCGGAATCATCCGTGGGGTGCACCGATGTATGAAAGGTGCACCCGATCTCCTGTGCAAGGCCCATCACCGAGGAGAAAGACAATCCTATGTAGATGGACATGTGTACCGCCATGAGGTAAACAACCAATGGAGAGAGCAACGAACGCCCAAGAGGATGGCATGTTCATCGAGGATCTCTTTCCTTGGCTGCTCTGCTTGGATACTACACAAGCCAATGGATCAAGCAGCTTCGGACGTTTCGCTCCTCGCGTGTCAAAAGTAATGATCTTTTTCCGAAAAGGAGCCTTTGCATCTCTTGATGCACATAGCCATATTATTAAAAATGCAAAATCCAGCAACCGAACAAAATTGACCTGAAAAAAAAAAAGCAAAAGAAAAACCCGAGGCCGCATGCCTCGCTACAGCAGCTCCAGCAGATAGCCACTAACCCTATATTACAAAATGATATCAAAACGAAAATACACAACTCCTTGGCTATGCCTTCAAGAAGGAATCGTCGAACGTGCATCGATGATGGTGAATCCACCACAAGGTTGAACCTCGGATTCTCATCCTCAAAGCCAAGCTTCAGTCCACCACCTTTAGCAAGGGTACGACACATGCGCGCGTCGGCATACCCAATGAGAGATCATGTGTTTCCACCGGAGCGCATAAACTCGTCTTTGAAACCGTCTGTACCATCCGTCCTTATCCTGCCACCGACGCCTCAATAGCCGGATACCTCTGGAGAAGACAACGGAAAACAAAGACGTCCCATACCGCCTGTCTCCCGCTACTGTCGCACCACCTTTGATCCAGCAGCAATAGGGTAAACATGGCAACTCCGCTAGAGCCACCGTGTAGCACCTGGCTGTAGCAGGCATGACTTGACACTGGTCTCCGCATAAGACGTCATGCGTAGCATCCACCAGCGGTGCCTCCTCCGGTGTCTTCACCTGCCGACGACAAAAGTCAACAGGCGAGCCCCAGCCCCAGCCCCAAGCAAAGTCAAAAAAAGTAAACTGCAGAAGCAAGTGGAGTAAAGACGAAATGCATAGCTTGCTTGATGGAAAAGCAAGACACCATGTTACCTATGCTCTTGAAATATGACTATGATCTCACACCTATTAATTGAGTAGTAGTATTACTAGATGACATGTGATCGCATTGTAAGATAATTTCTGATGTTGCTGACATGGTATGCTATCCTTTCTGGCTATTTTTTAAAAAAGTAATACACTTTTTTATTAATTTATTAGAGAAATAATACGCCGGACTTATTTTTTTTTCAAAAATAATATGGCGTCAGCCTGGGGCAGCCGGCTGGCATTAGTCGTTGGCCGTGCAGCCGGCAGGGCGCACTCAGCCAGTGCGCGGCCGACAGTTGGCCATTCGGCCACATGGATGCCGAGGATAGGCCACCCCACGTCGCCTCTCACGCACTCAGCCAGGTCCAGTTGGCTAGGCCCCGGCCGACAAGCCCAGTCGGCCATGTCGCGGCCTGCCCCGTGCCCCCACCCTTCTTTCTATTCTTCTCTTCTTCTCTTCTTCCTCGTTTTCTTCTCTCCAACCCGAAAACGCTGATGTTTGCACACGAAACTCTGCTGTTTTTATGCTGATTTTCGAACATAGATGCATTGTAGAGAGTTCGGGGAGGCAAGGGAGATCTTGAACTAGTGATGGATAGCTGCTGGTGGTGGTGAGCATTTTGGTGGAGGTTCTGGTGGTGGTGGTGGTGGTGGAGGTGGAGGTCGTCATGGAGCTGGTGGTGGAGGCTCCGGCAGTGTGGTGGAGGCTCTAGCTCCGGTAATTGAAGGCCGCTATTCGTCGTTGTTTCGCACGCTTCAAGGGTAAAATTCAACTGGCATTTTCTCAGTCATATATAGTTGTCCCGGTAGTATTCGGTAATATGTTTCGGTGTCAAGTATTTAGGTGTGTGAATATTCTTAGTTGCTCCGGTAATATTACGTAATGTATCTAGATGTCAAATATTTAGTTGTGTGAATAGTTTTAGTTGCTCCGGTAATATTCCGTAATATATGTAGATGTCAAATATTTAGTTGTGTGAATATTTTTAGTTGCTCCGTTAATATTCCGTAATATATTTAGATGTCAAATATTTAGGAGTGCGAATATTTTTAGTTTGTCATGCTGCTGAATAGTTGTCTGTCCATGTTGAATAATTTTTCAGGTGAGTCAATATGTTTGATGTAGTGCAGTTCGTATTTTACTACGATCGTGATATTGTCCAAATAAATGAGATGGGAGTTGATCTAAGTGAATTTAAGCACATAGAGGTCCAGAGTACAAGTGCATCATCGCGCGTTAGCCAACCAACGCCCGTCGTCGCTGGCGCCAACTCCCGTCTGTGTGGTCTGTACGTACACAACGCCCCTCCTAGGAAGAGTGACTTTGTACAAACTGTCCCTTTCTTATATACTTCCTGAGTTAAAATCTTTTATATTTACCTGTGTGGTAGATCAAAGGTTACAAAGTGAGTATATTGAATGTAATAACTTCTTTACTCACGCTTAAACTGAACTGCCAAAATGTCTTAGTATATGTTTAGAAAGACAAGTGTAGTGGATTGGTGTGTGCTCGAGCTCGTTGAGAAGAGCTCATCCAGGGTGTGTAGTTAAACCATCACAAATTCCCATAAGATCGTCAAGAATCACGATGGACTGATTTGGCCCTCTATATGTCCAGACTCCATACATGTCCATTTCTCTCTTTCAATTTCAGACATACAAGGTCACGTGCGACACTGCGAGAGCTTCGAGGGCGCTAGCTCCAAGGGCGTGCGGGCGCGCGAGGTCCGGTGTTGCCGTGTTGGGCGCGAGCTCAGGTTGTGTGCGCGACCTTGGGCTGTGGGCGCTGTAGAAGATTGTAGTATGGCTAAATTTTGTGTTGTATTCATCTGGCCCTCGTTGGGTATATATAGAATACATCGTGGGGTGAGACTTGGAGTACAAGATAAGTCATAATATCTTTAAACTACTCTATCTCTACTCCTTATCTCTTCTGTCGTCTTCTCCGCTTAGCCATCATCACCAGTGTTCCTAATGGCTGATCGGTTGGCACCTAGGGCGGTGACTGCGTCCCCTTCTGGTGCCTTCCATATCTTCTCCTCTATTCCCTCCCGCAGTCACAGCGGGAGTGGCGTGAATGCTGGTGACGACGCGGACGCTGTTGACTGGAGTTGTTGCCGATATATTGTTGTAGATCGTAACGCTGTATTTTGATGTCCATGTAGCTGATCATGATGTAGCCATGGTCAAGTAGTCGTGGTCGATGATGTAGTCATCATGGATGATGAACCCGCACAAAGTTGTAGGCGCAAAAAAAAATTCACTTTGTTGTAGATGACGGAGCTGAAGTCGTGGACAATGCACCTTACGGATGTCAGAGGGTGCCATCGGCGATGAGTCAACCGGTTTTGCCAGGACCGGAGGAAACCCATCGAGCACACATCGATTTTGCCAGAACCGTGTGCCCGTGTAGGGATCGTCACTATAGTGACACCATGTCGATGGAGTCTTGCCGTCGTGGATGACGTGGTCGATGCCGTCGCGTCTTGCAGAAATGTCTGTCAGAGGATGCTATGTGTCCATCTTGTGGACGAGGCAGCGGCGGTGTGTTGAGGAAGATGTTGATGAAGACCTTGGCGATGAAGTGTTGGCGATGGCGTCGCAGCGGCGTGTTGACGGTAATGTGTGGCTTAAAGGAGTTCCTCGCGGCGACGAAGTGTCGTTGCCGTGCCGTGCCGGAGAAGTCGATGAAGATTGCATCTCATTTCACACCGGCTTGGCGTGTGGACAGTGCATGTTCAGGTCGCTTCTTGTATGTGTGCTCGATGAAGTATGTTGGCTCGCAGCCGGGGTAGTCGTACAGGTCGATGAAGTGGCACAAGGTCGATGCAGAGGTGTCGATCGGCGGTGCAGTTGCAGCAGGTTGCAGATCGGTCGATGGAGACGTTGGTGTAGTTTCGGCAGTCGGTGTAGATGTGTATGGGAGTTCGCCCTCCCGTGATTCATGGTGCCTGGTATTGTGGAGGCGTCGTGCATCGCAGCTGCTAGGGTTTGCTCGGAGTATCTTGCGTCTGGCTCGTCGATGGATCGGCACGCGCGTGTAGTAGAGGATGAGGTGTACACCGATGGATCGAAGACGCTTGGTGGCGTACACCGATGGAACGAAGCCGGCGGGTGCTTCTGGTGCCTTGGTGCCTTCCCGTGGTGATGCATGCATCATGCATGGCTGCATCTTGGTGTGCACGTGGATGGATGCACTTGGCGATGCAGCCGCGTTGTCGATGCAGATTGGACTGAACCCAATACGCGTGTGTCGTTGCCCCGCGGGCGCAGGTGCGGGTGTTTAAAAGGCCGTGTGTGCTGCTCGTTCGGATCGAAGCATCCGCACGTCTTGCCGTAGTCGCTGCTGATTCTGCACTGCTTTCACCTGAATTGAGACTCGTCGGGTTATTTCTGCGAAAAAAAAATAATCTACTGGAATTTCGAAAGCTGGAATTGATCTAATCTAACTTAATAACTAAGAGAACCGATCTTTGATTGATCGGGTGCCGCGCCCCGAGGAAGAGGAGATTGATCTCTCCGGGGGTGGCTCGCGGGGGAAGTGGTGAATGTGGCCGAGGATCGGCATCGTGAGACTAACCGCTCTGATACCATGTAGAAGATTGTAGTATGGCTAAATATTGTGTTGTATTGATCTGACCCTCATAGAATATATATAGAGTACATCGTGGGGTGAGACTTGAAGTACAAGACAAGTCGTAATAGTATCTTTAAACTATTCTATCTATACTCCTTATCTCTACACAAATAATATACTTCTAACAGGCGCGAGGTCCAGCCACGGGCATGCGGGCTCATGAGCTCGGGGGTGGGAGGGGCAACTTTGCTACATCTACAGATTTGTTTTACGGAATTGTTGTTACGGATTGAAATGGGAGCACTTAATTGGGGAGGAAGGAGGGCCACCCCTGAAATTTAGGAGAGGATTAGTAGGAGATTGGCTGAGGGAGAGTCCGTAAGACTTCTTCCGTAGCTGGTCCGTAAGTGTAGAGTTTTTGGTGGGAGGGGTGGCGGTGGCATTCTCTAGGGCAAGGGCCTCGACAAGGCGGTGCTTCCATGCTTTCTAGGCGTGCCCACGAAAACAAGAGAGAGGGCAAGGAGGGAAGTGGACTGACCAGCTGAGTAGTCGATGGTGGATTTGAGCTAATGTGCATGAAGCATGACGTATCCGGGCTGTCAGACACGCCTCAAACCTAGCAATATAATCCGAGTTGTCGTTCAGCCTAATCATATATATAAAGAGAAGTGGGAGGTCCGGTTGGATGAACTTTGTTTTTCTCTCTTCTGTCGGGCTGTCGGGGTCGACTCTAGATGCTCTAACCAGTGACCAAAGGCACGACGAGGCAGTTGTGATGCATTCGAGATCGTGTGGCAGGGAGATGAGATCGCGTGCCGGATGAACAGGGTCAAGTCCGGGCTGCGGTCGCTCTTGATGATGGGCTGAGCTCCCGTCCGGTGCGTGCGGAGGCTCACCACCGAGTGCCGCCGGAAGCACTGCGTCATCTCTCCCCTAGCGGCGAGGTCGAGGCACGCGTGGCGGGAGGGCTCACGGAGGAGCCTGTAGTACTTGACCGACCGCCCACCAGGGCGCCATCATGTTCGCCGTCACCAGCTGCACGTCGCCGTCTGAGAAGTCGTGGAAGATGTTGCCCGGCCATGTACAAAGGATCGCAAACCTCTTTTTACCGGTGCCGGGATGTACCGACGAACCTCTAGCCAATAGGAACAGGACAACACATCAAGTCTTTTATATACGGGAGTTGTATTCTCCTTTTTGGCAGGATGCCTGCTCTGTATTACCTGCGCTAGGTCCCACCACCCACGATGCCCCACCACGTGCATATCGCAAACGCCATATCACGTGCATGTCGAGGACAGCGGCACCACGACAACACAATATAGCACAGTAATCAACTTATATTTTCATAAACACGACAGCGGCATCACATGCATGTCCAGGACAGCTTATATTTTCCATAACCGCTTTCCAATGTATTTTTGACCACAAGAAGCATGTAAATGATTATTTCAAAGGAGTGACATAAAAAAATTCAATTCAAAAGAGTGAATTTTTTTCATACACATACCAAGTTTCAGTACATTTCACTTTCAAATTGAGTGTACTCTAGAAACAGTAACATATAAAATTTAAAAATTTCAGAACATGATTTCAGTTATTCATATAACATGTTATAGATATATGGAATATCAGTTTTATATATTTCAGGGAAGTAATTTCATATTTCAAAAGAGTGAAACTTAGATTTCAAAAAAGTGGAATAAACAATTTCATTTTTTTACCAAGTGATTTATTCCAATGCCAATGCCATATTTCACAATGAATGAAACTCATTATCTCAATCATCAAAGAACTGATTTCAATCCTTTCAAAAACAAATTTCCCTAGCATATTTTTACAAAAGACTGTAACTTCATATTTCAAAAGAGTGGCAAAAGCATTTTTTATTTTTTACAAAGTGATTTCAATTATTACAGCTCGAACTTCATATTTCACAACAAGTGAAACTGATTAGCTACGATGTCAAAGAGTAACTGATTTCAGTTCTTCCAAATGTACATTGCAATCGATTGATAAACATATTTCATTGTGATTCCAATGTCATTTCATAAACATATCAAAGTTCAAGTATTTCAAAGAACACAGACTATCAACTTCGCATATGTGCACACTACTTTGTACAATTTCAGATCACAAAACCAAATGACACAAAAATTGATCCATTCATCTTCTCAATTATATCAATTGATTCCACTAGATCCCACAATTCATAAATCATGTCGTTCAAATCATGTTTCAATGTATTTCACACACATTCCACAACAATAACTGATGCTCTCTATCACAAACATACCAACACCTGAAATTGAAGGAGCATGGGGAGGCCAGCCATCTGGTAAAGAAGCAATGGGTGTTCAAATCATGCAAAATAACAAAGGAAATCAGAGAGGGAGCCACACGTAAGGGGGTAGCCTCTTCCATCAGATCGGTCTTTTGGTTGAATTGGCTAGAGAATGCACTTCTGCATGGTATTAGAGCGGTTAGTCTCACGACACTGATCCTAAGACCATGTAGAAGTGCATGACCTAAGCAATACAACAAAAAGACCGATTATATGGAAGAGACTAGGCAATACATTTATACGTCAACACTCCCCCTCACCTGTGGCTCCCTCGGGCCTAAATGTGGACCGAAAGTGGGCTGCAATTTAATTGCGCCAGCCGAGTCTTAAACTCAAGACCTCTTGGCTCATCAACTGTGTCTCTGATGGGTTGACACCATGCCTAGGGGAGATAATTGCAACTATAGTCCTCGTACTCGCTGGCGACGTCCAATTCAATCCTGAAACTTGCGTATTGCTTCTATACAATCCCGGTACATGAAAATACATGATCAATACGGTATCTAAGGTTGAAACGTCAGTCCTGGCTCTACATGTCACATATGTATCTCGTATTTCTGTAGTGAAGGCCACATCCATATGCGGCCCATATGTGAGTGGGCCGAGAAATAAAATGAAAAAAGAAAAGCAGCGGGGATTCAAACCCACGAGCTCTGCCCAACCACACTGCCCGAGCGGACCACCAGGTCAAGTGTGTAATCTTGTTTAACTTGGGGATGCACTGTCACTCTTTCTTTAAAAATATACGTGAATTTTAAAATATTCATGAGTTTAAAAAAGCGTTCATCTATTGAAAAAGTGTTCGTGACTAAAAAGTAAAACGTTGTGTCTACAACAAATGTGCGTAATTTTTTATAAATATTCAAAATAAATGCTTGGAATTTTTTTTTAAAGATAACGCACAAATTTTGAAAATGTTCACTGATTCAAAAATATATTGATGAATTAAAAAATGTTCGTCACAGGAAAAAGTTTCTGAATTTCAAAAGTTATCCACGAATTTCACTAAATTTTTGCCTATGCAAAAAAAACTTGTTGACGAGTTCCAAAAAACATGTACGCAGTTTCACAAAATATTCTTGAATTCAAAACATATTCACTAACATGTAAAATGTTTATGAATTTAGAAAATGTTTGCAACTTCAAAAATATGGTGAACATTTTGAGAGTGCATCTCCTCACATATTTATATGGAGTGCAACTTACAAAATTCTAAAACAAATGCAACTTAGAAAATGTTCACAACTTGTACAAAATACTAAATATATAGGGCATGCTTCTATTCATCAATTCAAAAAATGCTCATGATTCAAAAGTAAAAGTTTGTGTATACAAAAATTGTCCTTCAATTTGTGAAAATATTCAAGAAAATGCTTGGTATTTAGAAAAATATATTTCCTAAATTTTGAAAGAAAAAAGTTCACTGATTCAAAAATTATGATGAATTCCAAAAATTCATGAATTTACAAAAAGTTAAAAAAATATGTAAAGAATATGGTGAACTTTTTTTCAATTTGATGAACAAAAATAATGAACTAAAGAATATTCGCAATTTCAAAAATTCTGTATGCAGTGGGTTGGGGGGGGGGGTACACAGCAGGTTGCTCGTGCCAAATATGAGACTGCCAAAAAAATGAACACGAACAGAAAACCAGAACACACAGAAGACAGCTGGGCCGTAGCTATAAAAGAAAATAGACAAGCCCGTACGGCCCAAATAAAGACTGTGAATACCTAATTACCTTTCTTTTCACTAAAAAAACCCTAAATAAATTTCTTATTCTTATAAAAGAAAAAAGGGCTACATATATAAGCTGTGCATTTCCTCAAATATCGCGCGCGACACTTGGTCTGGTAGCTAGCTAGCGCTTCCCCGGCCCATAGGTTGCAGGTTCAAACCACCCGCCCGCGCCAATTCTTTTTGCATTTTTTCTTTTATTTCTCAATATCCCACTGGCATATGGGTCCAACCTGATGAGCGGGGCCTATCTGACATGGCATACGGCGGAATACACAATACGTATGTAGCGTGTAGAGCCAGGACTAGGGTTTCAACTTTAGGGACCGTATTGACAACGTATTTTCATGTACCGGAACCGTATTGAAGCAATACGCAAGTTCCAGGGCAGAATTGGACGTCGCCAGCGAGTACGAGGACTATAGATGCAATTATCTCCACTTAGGGCGGTGACTGCGTCCCCTTTTAGTGCCTCCCTTGACTCTCCTCTATTACAGCAACAAGGGAACTAACTACGATTACAGAGAAAGGATCCAGTGAGCAGCAAAAACAAGTTTAAACTGCTCATTTTGTCTCCTTGTACAATTTGAGCATATGTTGGTAGGATAGGATGCATGCATTATCATCTCTCGCGTTTACAATTTTCTACAAGAACGGAGCAGCCGTACAAGCGGACACAACTCCATGGGCAGAGCAATGGGAGCATGGGCTGCTCCAGCAACATCAGTCACGCCATGCTGAAACCCCGGCCACCTGCTACACGACAAGATCATGAATATGTCAGGCATAGTATCCATGTAGCTTGCCAACAACAGAGCTATTGTTTGTATCCATGTACTTTGAACAATTGAAGTTTACAGCTTATTAGGTGATACATGAATATACTTGATGTATCATCGCCACAAACCAAGAAAGGTGCTCCCTCCATCCCCAATAATTTGTCGCAGAAATATATATATCTAGAACTAAAATACATCTACGTACATCCATTTCCGTGACAAGTAATTCCGCACGGAGTCAGTATATGCACTAAGGTGTTGCTGTTATCAATCAATGCAAACAATTAAGGAAAATACAAAACATTGTCAGCATATTTCGGTCCGGTTCCTAGCAAAGATTGCATAGTTCTTCCATTAATACTTTAATTCTCCTCGCCGAGTATGTACTACATGCAACCCATCAAATAGAAATATATGGAATGTGGCAAATGAGTTTTACAGGTCTTGCGGTAGGAAGGGATTTTTTATCGGATCAGTACGCATAAAATGGTCAACGGTCAATGGCCATAGCTCAAAGGCTAGGAGGTCCCAGAGCAGAAAGAAGAGAGGCAGGGAACTCACCCAAGTAGTGGTAGCCAAGGAGACAGTCATTGGAGCCAACCCAGAGGTAACGGGCGACAACTCCTCCATCTTGTCGGCACCAGAAACAAGGCGGCGCATCACCGTTGCCGGAGACCAGCACGACAACGGCCAGCTCCCACGACGAGAACTTTCGTGCGGGCGCAACACCAGGACCAACCTGCTCATACACAAAAAAGATTAGTTGCTGCCAAACATCCCATACAATCAGTATGTCATATCAAACTTCTATGAATTCAACCCATGCCAAATTATTGTGTAAGAGGAAGCAGATGAAGCCCTGCAAATAATTTGTTTTAGTTTAGGTCTATTACTTGGCAAATTCCTTTATAATGGGGTGTCCAATTACTCCCATTAAAATGTAGTGGGATCAAGTGGGTTAGAGGTGGGAAGCCCATTTATAGTCCTACCTGCAGCCTGAGCAGGGGGCATT
>LR738709.1:723582839-723608260 GCA_902687465.1 Secale cereale | reverse complement strand
ACACACTTCACCACATCCCTTTCTTGTTCTTCTTCTCTTCTCCTTGAAATAAGTTTTGTGCAATAGTGAGCTACAAACAAAAGAACAAGTTAGCACTTGGAAGAAGAATGAACATGAAACATAAAGAAATGACACTTACCATATCTCTATCATTAGTGCCACTTCGGTTTATCGTGTCAACCGACTTAAGTGCCGCCGCCCACCTTTGACAACCTCTGTTGATTATCGACTACCAGGAGCGAAGAGATCTATCGGACTGGTCAATTCCACTCTTGTTGTGTATATCAAAGTGCTTCTTCATCCGGACCCAATATGTATCTCTACTTTGGTCCCCTTCAACGTTGGCATCCATAGACACGCCCAACCATGTATTGCATAGCAAGATGTCTTTGTCGATGGTGTAGTTGCCCGCTCTTCCTTTCGGTGCATCGATGATACCCTCACCATCCTCATCCACCTCAAACTCATGATCATCTTCATGCCCTTCATTGGTTTGAGATCAATGAGAATTGTTGTAGCCAACACCCATAGTTGACATATATGTGTCATCATTGAAACTACAAAGTATGTAGAAGAAAACTAAGCTATCCATATGTATTCATTCATGTAAAAAACAACAACTAAAAAAGGGAGGTACGCAATCATACCATGTGGGCATTTCATCAAACACCTTGGGCACATCGGCCGCCGGCACATCAAATTGCGAGCTCTCCGGTGCTTCGGCCTACGGAGGCGTGGCCGGACGCCCTGCAAGTTTCTTCTTCGGCCGCCTAGAAGAGTCGTCCACTGCTTTGTTCTTCTTCTGGGACAGCCAATCCTATTTGCCGCCCATGGGCGTCAAATAGTGATAGCTTCCCTGGACCGATGCCTACAGCCTGACCGGCCTTTTACTGCTTTTGTTATGTCTGTCTCTTTTTTTGTTTCTTGTGTGCATGTTTTTGTTTTTGTTTCAGACTTATTTATCTATTTGTTTCTCAAAAAAGATTTTTTTTTGTTTGTATTTTTATTTATCTTTTCGGATTTGGCTTTTATTATGGTTTTCTGTATAGTTTTTTGCAATATACTTTGAACATTTGTTTCTAAATACACGGTGAACATTTTATTTTTTGCACCTCTTTTTATACATGGCAACAACATTTATTAATTCCCAATTAAAAATCATTAATATATGATGAACATTTTTTGAAAGCACAGCAAACATTTTTTGTAATATACATTAAACACCTTTTAATACATGATGCACTTTTGTAGTTATACGATGAGTAATTTTTTAATACACATTGTCCATTTTTTTAATATATGTGAAATTTTTATCAATATGCTGTGAACCTTATTTTAAAACACATTTTATTCTTAGAAAACCTTCAAATTTTCGCAAAAAATGTTCACAATATCCAACAATTGTCCATGTTTTCTAAATGACTAATTTGAAATGATTACTCACATTACTGGTCCTTTCCTCTCCGTCATAAGTCCGATAACTCCAACACGTTACGATGATTTTTTGCTTATGTTCACACTCAATTTCGTGTCACCATCCGTAGTATGCAAATCAACGAAAAAAATAGCGCGCTATAGAAAATAGCGTGGCCCCTGAAAATGTGCTATTAGCGTGCTATAGCGCGCTATAACGTGCTATTAGCGAGCCATTGTATACAAGTTAATTTAGCGTGGCAATTCTCCACACGCTATAGCGTGCTATATTAGCGGCGGTATAGCGCGCTATTTTTTTTCATTGATGCAAATGCGATAACGGCGCAGCAGAATTCATCAATGGTGCGCTACGCCCTTCTTCTCTTCCCACGGTGTTTCCTATCGTTTCCGAACGAATGCTTCGCACCACTAGTGGCATCATCCGCACACTCCTGCTTCAAGCTCACCATGTATGACATCTTCCTCCTCATTGGACGACGGGCGCGGCAACACGCGCATCTATATATGATCTAGTCTAGTAGGAGTAGAACATTAAGATAAAGCTAGTCATGAGAGTTTTTGCACATAGCCATGCAGGTAGGCAGAGGCGTGGACTGGTCGCTGAGTGCTTCCCCAAAACCTGAACCCTGGCCAAATTCCACATTCGATACCTCACTACATCCATGAGCACTGACAAAGTGCAGTTGACAACACCCATGAGCCCAACAATGATCGGCTGAGCACCAGGAATGATCGCAGGCTATCCTCGGTGGCTGTGGGTGGCAGTCCCTTGGGATCATCAAAGGCATCAGTGAAAGAGGACAATAAACTCTGTATTTCCTCGGGCAATGTAGGCTCTGCAAGTTGAGGCTGCACCTTGCTGCCTGCGACACTGTCAGCACATTTCTCCTTGCTCACACATGTGTTGCAATTTCAAAAATGAAACCTGAGGGCATTTGTTGATCATCAGCTGCTGACCCTGGAAACAGACAGTACTACTGTCGAGTTGGAGTGTCAAACACTAGAGGATTTTGCACCCCCTCGTCACAAGCATATGACTCAAATTCGAATAGTTGGTTAAGGGTTCAGTAACACTGATTACAAGCACAGATGTGCCCATTTGGGGAGGAAAGGAGAAGAGCTCAGAAGGTAGAGATGGAGTTGGTGCCAAATTTGCTGGATCTTCTCTGAGACCGCAAGCCTTCTTCAGGTTCAGTTAGTGGGTGGGTTTCAGGCCCCAAAAAAACTTGTGCGTCTGATGCAATTTGGATCTCTGAAGATTTCACGGGAAAATGATTGGCTTTGTTCTTGACTCGGATGTCTGTCTTTTTGTCGACAGAGAAAGTCTGAATGTTGAATATGGTGTTTGGCCACATTCTGAAGAACGATGCTCCATGTGGTACCACGCACATCATATTCACATTCTGAATGATGCTAGCACTGAGTGTACCTTGCTTCTGAAATCCCGAGCTTTTTTCTTCTATCAAGAGTGATACAATGGCAATATATACAGTTTGCTCAATAATGCGTCTGAACATACAGTACACTACAGTTTTCTTCTATCAGTACATCGAGCAGCGAAGCACAATTTGAGAAAAAAAAGTAGAACACAATTCTGTACAGCGCAGTACGCTTTGCTCAGGTTTACACAAGCAAGCCTCAAAATTACAGTGCAGTTTGCTCGACGATGCTTCTGGCTTCATGAGTTTTTCTTCTTCTTGTTCTTTTTTTTTAGAAAAGGGGGTATTCCCCGGCCTCTTCATCAAAATGATGCATGCGGCCATCTTATTAATCAGCGAAATCAAGGTCTCCAAGTATGCGGAACAGAATTACAAAAAAGCTCCCACTGAGCTAGAAACAAGCAAGGACACCACACTCGGATGCGTTAATGTAAACAGGACCTAAACTCCTATCCTATTACATGACCGTCATCCAAACCGGTTGAAGATAACCCGAGCTACCATCTCCCAACGGATAGACCCAGTAATCAAACGCTCCCTGGCATCCATCGGAGTGAGTAGCGACCACATACGGATCAAGGCAGTGGCCCTGTGAATAACCTGCAAAAAATGAACATTCGTTGATCTGTTAAAAACCAAGTCATTCCTGCAATTCCAAATAGCCCATAGTAACGCACACACACCCACACGGATGTGGCTCACTAATTCTTTCGAGACTCCATTCAACCACGTGCCAAATAACGTGGTGATACTAGTAGGAGGAGATATATTAAAAGCAATATGGACCGAACGCCATAATACTTTAGCCATAGGACAATCGATAAAGAGGTGATTAATAGATTCATCCTTGTCGCAATAACTACAGCGCAAAGACCCATTCCAGTTACGTTTGGCCAGATTATCCTTAGTGAGAATTACTTGTTTATGAACAAACCACATAAACACTTTAATCCGTAAGGGAACTTTGACCTTCCAAATGTGAGCTGACCTAGGGATAGGCACTGAGTTGATTAAATCTAAATACAGTGATTTCACCGAAAACGTCCCGTTCTTAGTCAGTTTCCAGTGGATACGGTCTGTCTGCTGAGACAGGTGGACATCCATCAGTCTTCTCACCAGATGAAGCCAGGCTACCCAGCGGTGTCCAACCAGCGCCCTTCGGAATTGAATATTAAGAGGAGTGGACTGCAATACTGTTGCAACATAGTCTGCTTTACGTTGAACAATATTGTAGAGAGAAGGATATTGAATAGCTAGGGGCGTCTCTCCCAACCATGTATCCTCCCAAAATCTTGTGGAAACACCGTTACCAACCAAGAACTTAGTTCTATTGAAGAAGGCTGACTTAACTTTCATCAGTCCTTTCCAAAAGGGTGAATCAGATGGTCTAGCTGCCACTTGGGCTAGCGTCTTGGTTGTAAGGTATTTATTATGTAAGATTTGGGCCCATGTGGCATGGGTCTCAGAAGATAACTTAAACAGCCACTTGCTGAGTAAGCATCTATTCTTAACCTCCAAGTTTTCAATTCCAAGTCCCCCCTGATCCTTAGGTCTGCAAATGACATCCCATCTAGACAGCCTATACTTGCGCTTCATCTCATCACCTTGCCAAAAGAAACGCGACCGATAAAAATCCAGTCTTTTCCTTACCCCTACTGGGATCATGAAAAAGGACAGTAAAAACATGGGCATACTCGTAAGCACCGAGTTAATCAAAATCAGTCGGCCCCCATATGATAACAGTTTGCCCTTCCAACAGCTAAGTTTCTTCTCAAAACGATCCTCAAGACTCTTCCACTCTTTATTAGAGAGTTTCCGATGATGGATCGGAATTCCAAGATATGTGAAGGGCAACGACCCTACCCCACATCCAAATAACTGTTTGTAAGCTTCTTGTTCATCTTTGGCTCTGCCAAAGCAAAACAATTCACTCTTATGAAAGTTAATCTTTAACCCCGAGAGTTGCTCAAAAAGACAAAGCACAAGCTTCATATTTCTCGCCTTAGCCAAATCATGCTCCATGAAAAGAATCGTATCATCCGCATACTGCAAGATAGATAGTCCTCCATCTACTAGATGGGGAACGAGACCACCTACCTGATCATTCTCCTTTGCTCGACCAATAAGGATTGTTAACATGTCTGCTACAATGTTAAACAAGATAGGAGACATCGGGTCACCCTGTCTTAAACCCTTGTGAGTCTGAAAGTAATGACCAATATCGTCATTAACTCTTATTCCGACACAGCCTTTTTGAGTGAAAGAGTCCACCTGCTTTCTCCAGGATGGATCAAACTCTTTCATTCTTAAGGCTTGCTGAAGGAACGGCCATTTGACCTTATCGTATGCTTTTTCAAAGTCCACCTTAAAAACTACTCCATCAAGTTTTTTCGTATGGATTTCATGGAGCGTCTCATGAAGGACAACAACCCCTTCAAGGATGTTTCTATCCGGCATGAAAGCAGACTGGGAAGGCTGCACAACGCTATGTGCAATCTGCGTCAATCTATTCGTTCCTACAGTACAAACTTGCTCGCGGATCTTGGAGCAAATCGAGCGAGGCGGAGCTTGAATGATTGGAAATTAATTCTAGCATGTTGCAAAACATCAAAAGGACGAAGTAGAAGACATAATTCTGCCCTCCGTTACAAAGACATAATTCATGCTACAAATGAATGCATCTTATAACTTATTGGACTGACTACTTTTACAATTGCAAAACATCAAAAGGACGAAGTAGAAAATAAAAACAGGAGTTTTCATAGACAAAACTGTAGCCCCCATGCATCATCACCGTTAATAAGACCTTTGTTGGATTGTTCTTCGTGAATAAGATGGCCGTATGCATCATTTTGATGCAGAGGCCGGAGCTCAAGCACCTTTTCTAAAAAAAAAAAAAAATGCATCATCACCGTTTTGTCCAATCAAAGATGTAGAAATAGCTAAGCTCAACATATTTATGCAACTGTCAGCAAACATGCCTTGTAAACTTCACATGTAAAAGAACAAAATAGCTCAGCTCGGCAAGCTTATGCAACCAAATCATACATCCAATCAAAATACGTCACACATAAAAATTTCACAGACACTTGCTTGATCACAGTAGAGATTGCTTGCATTTAGATACAACGAAATCTTTTATTGGTTAGTTTACAAAAGCACAATCATTTAAAACTGTTTCAGCGGAACCTCTTTTTTTACAAAAGACGGCAGACGCTGTTTTTCACTCATTAAGGGACAACTCCGTCAGGAAAATGCAGGGTATGAAGCTGTACCAAGAAGAAATGGGACACCCAGGGCAGCCGCATCAAGCCAGTGACCGTGCCAGAAAGAAATGCTAGCACCATATTTGTCAATCTGCTTCAAGACCCATTTAGGTTGTTCTACTGCTAGTAACTGGAAGATGGGCATTACTCTGCAGGTCTTGCCATTTAAGCCTCATGTTTGACAATGGCATGCAAAGATAGGTACAGGGGAAGCTAGCCATTTGACAACCCAAAGCATTTTGAATGTCAGATAAATCAATGTGATCACACTGTCTTGCCTTTCATCACTACCTGAGTGTAGAGGTGTACTGAAGACAATGATATCGTCGGCATAAATGGATGTGTGGTGCTTCACCACCTGACTACCAAGAGGAGTAACAACACCGTGAACTTGAGCAGGCATCCATCAGCCTGCTTAGGCAGTCGACAGCCAAAACAAAGAGGAAATGAACGATCTAATCAGTGAGAGCAGAGTTAATCATCACTTTGGTCGAAGAAATGAGAAACGGGCCGAGATCCACTCCCTACACCTAGGCCGAAATCCTCCCAACTCCATGAGGCTAAGGAGGAATTCCCAAGATACAAAGTCAGAGGCCTTTGGTGGAAGAAGCACGTTGAAACTCAGCATGACACAAGAAGTTTAGCTAATTTCAGAGGAGTGTTTTACTCGAGTTAAGCGATCCAGCCTTTTGCTCTTTTTTCATAATTTTTTCTCAGATTTTGTAAGACCTTTGTTTGGACGGTTTCCCTTCTAATAAGATGGCCGTATGCATCATTTTGATGCAGAGGCCGGAGCCCAAGCTCAATCTCAAATACAAAAGAGATAAGATATGTCTCCCCTGATCAACGACCCTAGAAGCGTGGCTAGTGTGAAGCCGTCAGCCGTTGGATCTGCAATCAGCATCTACCAAGTCACAGTGGTACGCAGCTTGCAAACACAAGTTAACTGACCTTAACTGCAGGTGTTGCAATCTTCAGTGAACTTCAGAGACCAAGGAACTTCATTTCGTACTAATGTAATTTCCATCAACAATCCATCAATTAATGGCTGTTGGTTATCTGACACACAACTTTCAGCAATATGATACCCACCTTAAAATGTATGAATTCTTTCATAACAAAGTTTGAATCTCGTAGCGCAAAATGCCAATCCAAGTCTTGATCTCATTTGCAAGAATAGTACTTCATGGAAAATCAACAGCTTCTGATGCAGGTCTTTCACTCTAGTCACGCAGAGGTTGCATGCAACCTTTTCCATTGGCCTGTGTGTCAAGCCCAGGCAATGGAATTCAGAGAATAGAGAAAAATTCAGGGATGAAGCTCAAGAAAACACGTTGAAACTCAGCATGACACCAAGTTTAGTTCATTTCAGAGGAATGTTTTACTCGAGTTAAGCGATTACACAAGAAGTTTATGCTGGTCAGAACCTGGCGAGAGCTAGTTCAATCGACATCGACCAAGTCACAGCGGTACGCAGCTTCTGCAAACACAAGTTAACTGAACTTGACTGCAGGTGTTGCAATCTTCAGTGAACTTCAGGGACCGAGAAGCTTCAGAGTAATGGTTCCTGACACTCTGTCGAGATGGGCCCTTTGCTGCTGGTTACCTGACACATAACTTTCAGCAATATGATAGCCATCATTCTGCCCCTTAAAATGGATGAATTCTTCCATAACAAACTTAGAATCTGGTAGAGCAATATGCCGATCAAAGTCTTGATCTAATTGGCCTGATTTCGCAACCTGGTGGAGATTCTCCTTGAGTTGTCGCTTTACGGACTATGTATCAGATTGCAGTGCCTCAAGCTCGTTATGCTGGAGCTTCATGTGCTCCCAAAATGCATACATAAGCATAGTGAACCACTGAACAGTTAGCTTTATTTTGTCACTCTTGATCATTTCATCAATGTGACTTGTACAAACATGTTTCAGAATTAAATTTCATACTTGTGTCAGTCTGATAACTTTGTTCTGTGTGCATGTGTCTAAACCTGATATCTGAAGTTGTTGTTTACAAAGGATATTCTTGTCTCTTATGGAGAGAACTTGCCAATTAACTCCATACTTTTCTCCATGATCATGTTAGAAAGGTCATCATTTGACAAATGACATTCTCTGAGTTTCTTGAACAGGATCCTGCACCTCTGAGATCATGTTAGGAAGGTCATCATTTGACAAATGACATTCTTTGAGTTTCTTGAACAGGTTCCTGCACCTCTGAGATCATGTTAGGAACTGAAATGATCATCATCAACTAACACTGTTCTTCTCTCCACAATCAAGTTAGAAAGGTCACATTTGACAAATGACATTCTCCGTGAGTTTCTTCAACAGATTAAAGCTCCTCTGAGATCACATGCTCAGCACCAGATGAGACCTATTGTGGTTCACCACTTGTCGAATTACACCATTTCCGTATTTTGGAACATGTGGTCATTTCTAAATTGGAAGAGGTCCACGTGATCACCGTTGTAGTTATTTTGGAACATATGGGCAGACTTGCGCCTCGACGTGTCACGGCGTTATCACTGTTGTACTACTCTGGTTCTCTTGGTGTTTTATTTTCCTGTTGCTATTCTGAACTGTTTCAGGGAGTGTCTCATTGACTTGTACATCAGTTCTGGAAAAAGAAAAACCAGATCAGAACATCAACTTGAGGTTTGTTATCTGATTCGAAGCAAACAGAGAGAGGAACAGTTTGACGCGCAGCAGAAGTCGACCGGCAGGAGGATGTCGTGGAGCGGGCCGGCCAAGTCCAGGTCCCTTCCGGCCGCCGTCTCCATGTGGCCGCGTGGGGCTGGACAGAGGAGGTGCCGGAGCAGACACATTCAGAAAGTAAGTTTAAATCAATAAGGTGTAGTTTGGATTGGTGTGTGCTCGAGCTCGTCGGCAAGAGCATCTACGATCACCATGGACTAACTTGGCCCTCTACATGTCCGTTTCAAATCCTCATTTGTCTGGCCCTGCAAACAACCTCATTCAGAACTCTGTATTTCCACGGGCAATTTGGCTCTGCAAGTTATGGGTTGCAATCTCAGAAATAGAACCTGAGGGCATTTGTGAAGCATATGACTCAAAGTCGAATTGTTGGTTAAGGGTTCAGTAACGCTGATTACAAGCACAGATGTACAGATTTGGAGAGGAGCTCAGAAGGTAGAGACGGAGTAGCAGGTGGATGCGTGCGTACATCAGACACATGCGTGCGCACGTACCTCGAATCTGCTGGGTCTTCTCTGACGCCGCAAGCCTACAAAGTATGTAGAAGAAAACTAAGCTATCCATTATGTATCCATTCATGTAAAAAAAAAACAACTAAAAAAAGGGAGGCGAAATCATACCTTGTGTGCATTTCATGAAACACCCTGGGCGCATCGGCCGCTCGGCGCATCAAATTGCGAGCTCTCCGGAGCTTCGGCCGAACGTCCTGCAAGTTTCTTATTCGGCCGCCTAGAAGAGTCGTCCGCCGCTTTGTTCTTCTTCTAGGAGAGCGAATCCTATTTGCCACCCGTGGGCGTGAAATAGTGATAGCTTCCCAGAACCGAAGCCTCCAGTTTGGCTGGCCTTTTTTTTGTGAGGGAAACAGCAGGACTCTGCTGCATTTTTTATTTATTTAAATAGTGTACAAAGAATAAGGTTCAATAAAAATAAAAAATAAAACTATACATAAAAAAACCCAACAAAACTAATGGGAGAAAGAAAACGACAAATACAACAACAGCATAGGAAGTTATCTAAAGGATTTGATCCAAGTCTCAAATCCACTGTATTCCTTCCTCTTGACTCTACATGTGATCCATTTGAGTTCTTCTTTGAGCTTCTTTCCGCATCTGTATATACTTGGCTGTATATGTTGGAATATGTAATCATTCCGAGTTGTCTATATTGCCCAACAGGTTAGGATAATAATCTCCATCGCATATGGTACGGTCAGCAGTTGCTTTAGGTTGCTAATTTCGTCCTGAATGCCTGTATGTGCCGGTAGCCAGTTGGTGCAAATGTAGCTACAGCACAATTGTGCAAATGGACAATGAAAGAAAAGGTGATCCCTTGTCTCCAGGGCTTGCAGGTTGCACATTACACAAGTGTAATCCTGCAAAAAGAAACTTTTTCTCTGCAACGGGGCTCTGGTGTTAATCCTATCATTGATTAATAACCAAAAGAAACTCTTGTGCTTAAGTTGGCAACAGGTTTTCCATAGCCATTTGATAGCTGGTATGATCTCTGGGGCAATGGTCAAAGTGGCATAGGCTGTGGATACCTTGTATGTTACCTGTCTAGAAGTGAATTGCCAAATGTCAAGATCTTCATTAAGATTAATGCCTTGAAGGTATTGTTCTAACTGTATATATTCCGCATAAGCCTCTTCAGAGAGTGGCAGGTGAAAGTGATCTGCCATGTCCTCGATCGGTATGAAATATCTTATGAATAGAGATCTGCTTCTGTTTGGAGAAAGAGTATAAATGTGGCCATAATTGAGATTTAGGTATCTCCTCCCAAGCTTCTTGCCAGAAGTCAAGGGTCTTGCCATCTTGTGGGAGGTAGGTAGCATGTGCTTTGTAAGTGGCCAATAATTTTAGACAATCCCTCCACCAGAAAGAACATTGGGGTATGTTTGATGTTAGAATTCCTTGTTGATAGTAAACTTCACAAATAAGATGTACCCAGGGAATATCATAGTGATTAAGGAACTTGTGTATCATCTTCATTAGCAAGCAGGTGTTCTGAGTGTGTAAGTTAAGAATTCCAAGACCTCCTTTATCCTTTGGTCTGCAGATCATGTCCCAAGCCGCAGGGGGTGGGTTCTTTTTTTCCAAATCTTTGCCTCTCCAGAACAAATGTCGTAAGTATTTGTCTATTTGATCAATGATGCCTTTATAAAGAAGGAGACAGCTCATGAGGAAGGTGGGCAAGGATGAGAGAACTGCATTAACCATGAGCAGTCTGCCATCATAGCTTAAGTATTGGGAGCAAATGGCCAGTCTTTTTTGAATTCTCTCGATGATGTACATGAAGAACTCCATTTTCGGCTTAGTGAAGCCCAGTGGTGTGCCTAAGTAGATAAAGGGGAAGGTTCCAATAGCACAACCCAATAGAGTAGACAAATGTTGTACCACTTCTTCAGAAACATTGATGGGGAGCAAACTGGATTTTTGATAGTTAACCTTGAGGCCCGAGGCCTTTGAAAATTGATGGACTAGGCTTTGCAGTTGTTGAATTTGGTCGGGGCAAGCATGCATAAAAATCAAAGTGTCATCTGCATATTGCAGTATGGGAAAGTTAGGATAAGAGGTTGAACTGAATGGAGGTGTAATGATCCCTCTGTTCTTTGCATCATTCAGAATAGATTGCAAGAAGTCAGCTGCGAGGACAAACAAAAGAGGTGATAGTGGATCCCCCTGTCTGACACCTATTATGCATTTAAACTGTGGCCCAGGGATGCCATTCAAGAGCACGAATGAGGTGGCTGTCTCCAAAATCTGTTTAATCCAGGAACACCATTTTGTTCCAAAACCCTTCCGCTTAAGTATTGCTAAGATCATGACATGTTCCATCTTGTCAAAAGCCTTTCCAAAGTCTAATTTAAGTACCACCGTTGGTTTCTTACTTTTGTGGCATTGGAACAGATACTCATAAGCCCATCCTATGCAGTCTTGTATAGTTCTGGATTTTAAAAACCCTGTTTGATTGACATGAACTAGCTCTAGTATTACTGATTGAAGTCTGTTAGCCAGGAGCTTGGTAATAAGCTTGATAGTGCAGCTTAAAAGGGAAATAGGTCTGTAGTCATTGACATTGTTTGCACCTGCCTTTTTAGGGATAAGAGTGATGAGTGAGCTATTGATACTCTGCAAACATAGGTTCCCTTGTTGAAATTGCGCACATAGATCATAGAAGTCTTGTTGTATAATATGCCAACATTTTCGGATGAAATCAGTATTAAGCCCATCAGGCCCAGGTGCCTTGTTTGTTGGAAGGTCTTTAATGACATCATCAATTTCCTCTTTGGTAAATGGGACCTCAAGAAATGAGGGATCTTGGTGAGTGGGAAGTAAGTGAAGTAGATGACCGGGGATATCAAAATTTTCAGACTAACCAAGTCATTCCTTGAAAGCTTCATGCAATAACTTTGATTTCCATCATGGTCAGAAACTTCCACTCCATCATGTGTAAGTAGGCTAGTAATGGAATTGTTCCCGTGTTGTATTGTAGCCCTGGCATGAAAAAATTCCGAATTTTCACTACCAAGAGTAACCCATTTAACTCTGCCCCTTTGTTGCCAGTATGCTTTTTGTTGTTTCAGAAGAGTATCTAAATGTCTTTTGAAATTTTGCCTTAAGTCAACTTCTATGGCAGTAAGGCTCCTGAAATTTTCAATACCATCCAAAAGTGCAATTAGAGCATTCGAATTGATGATATCTTCCTTAATGTTTGACAGAGTTTGGCCGGCCTTCTACTGCCTTTTTTTATGTCTGCCTCTTTTTTGGTTTCTTGTGTGCATGTTTTTTTTCGTTTCAGACTTATTTTTCTATTTGTTTCTCAAAAAAGAATTTATTTTTTATTTTTAGTTTCCATTTTTATTTAACTTTTCAGATTTGCCTTTTATTCTGCTTTTTATAGTTTTTGCAATATAGTTTGAAAATTTGTTTCTAAATACACGGTGAACATTTTATTTTTTGCACCTCTTTTTATACATTGTGACAACATTTATTAATTCGCAATGAAAAAATCATTAGTATATGATGTACATTTTTTCAATGCACAGCAACCATTTTTTGATGAGAATAAATTTCCTCCCATTCTTTGTTTCAGACTTATTCTTATATATTTATATTTTATAGTTTTAGTTTCTTTTTTATTTATCTTTTCAGATTTTCCTTTTATTCTGTTTTTTTTATATTTTTTTGCAACATACTTTGAACATTTGTTTCTAGCTACACGGTGAACATATATTTTTTGCACCTCTTTTTATACATGGCAACAACAGTTATTAATTCGCAATGAAAAATCATTAATATATGATGAACATTTTTTGAATGCACAACAAGTATTTGTTTTGCAATATACATTAAACACCTTTTAATATATGATGGACTTTTGTAGTTATACGATGAATAATGTTTTAATACACATTGTCCATTTTATTAATATATACGAACTTTTTATCAATATGTTGTGAACCTTACTTTAAAACACATTTTATTCTTAGAAAACCTTCAAATTTTCACAAAAATGTTCACAGTAGTCAATAATTGTTCGTGTTTTCTAAAGGACTCATTTGAAATGATTACTCAAATCCGTGGTCCTTTCCTCTCCGTCATAAATCTGATAACTCCAACATGTTACAATGATTTCTTGCTTATGTTCACACTGAATTTCGTGTCACCATCCGTAGTATGCAAATGCGATAACGGCGGAGAATTCATCAACGGTGTGCTACGCTCCTTCTTCTCTTCCCATGGTGTTTCCTATCATTTTCCGAACGAGTGCTTCGCACCACTAATGACATCATCCGCACACTACTACTTCAAGCTCATCATTTATGAGATCTTCCTCCTCCGTGGATGGGCGCGGCAACACGCGCATTTATATATGATCTAGTCTAGTAGTAGAACATTAAGATAAAGCTAGTCATCAGAGTTTTTGTACTACATGACATACAGATACAGCCATGCAGGTAGGCGAGGCGTAGACTGGTCGTCGGATTCGTTGTTGGTCCTGTCGCTGAGTGCTTCCCCACAGCTTGTACTCCGGGGAGGCAGGGCCCATTAGGCCGAGCGGCCACTGACAGTCGCGGATGAGGAAGAAGCCGGCGTTAAGGCCCACCCAGGTCCTCGGTGTTCACTGTCTGGATCCGGAACAAAATGTCTCACCAAAGCACTGACAAAGTGCACACACAGATTGTACCTAAACTTCTACCTTTTCAATAAGAAACACAAAGGTGATGATCCTAGCTAATTAACCCTAACTACTGCTGTTACACGACGTCTCAGGCCTCCCCGTTTATCACCTGGGTTGACTTTGTCCTACCTAATGGAGTGCACCCGCCAGGCACCTTGGTGGTGTCACTGGATGGGAATGGGAACTCCCGACATTGTCTAGGGTGTCGTGGACATGGTACCCGATGGCAACAAAGAGAGGGTGAGAATCATCATCATGCCATACATCTACATCTATGATATCACTTCTATGGTCCTACCTATCTTTTAGACGAAAATCTATGTTTATTTTATCACCCGTCCGTATGATGCAATGCAGGAAGAGGGTTGTTCTGCCAAGGGAAAAGTCATGTGTGTCGTTCGTCATTAGCAATGGAACAGCCACAACTACAATCACCTGGAACTCAACATCATCTCAGGCTGGTTCAGTGTCATATGTAGAATAACATGCATGTGTTATATTGCATGTTTAAATTTTTAGTAACATTTCATATTAATATTTTCCCATGGCATTGGTCCTTGGCGCCAGCTACACAGGTTGAGCAAGTGTAGCATGGTAGGAAGCTTCTGTAGGGCCAAAGGGGGGCATTGCCCCCCCCCCTCCTGCCTAGATAGTGTGTCATGGCTTCCTACTATGGTACACTTGCACAACATGTGTAGCTGGCGCCAAGACCCAATGCCATGGAAAATATCCTATGATATGGTTTATAACATGATATCATGCTCCGGGACTATATGGCGCGTCAGATATGCATCGAGGGCATATGATCATCTCATTTGTTTATATACATGATATTTTGCGTCTAGCCCCCCAAAAGATGTGCCTACTTTCAAATCATAACAGCTCTTCACTTCTCACCAAGGGGCCCACCTCTCACCAAGGGGTCCTGTACGGTACAAGATGTTAATTCAGACATGTTAAATAAGGGAGCAGTTTTAGCATGGTCCCTCTTACCCCCTCTTTTCACATGAGAGGTAAGAGTATGTAGTAGATCTGAGCCGTTGATCACATTAATTAGTGGTCGGATTAACTCTTACCTTCTTACGTCATATGTAAAAATAAGGGGTGAGAGGGAGCATGTTAAAATTTGCCTAAATAAGGAGGTGTACACATACCGATTGTTTCCAAATGAACTAGTATTACATAATTCCCTAAAAGCCTAATACTCAATGATTACAAGCAGAAGTAGTCCCTGTTATTGCGTTGCTCACTTTGCTTGAAAGCTGCATACAGGTTTTTTTTTAATTTATATGTGTGTCAGTTGCGTATTTTCCTATGTGATCGGTACCTTTTTAATTCATTTTTGTGCCAGTGAGACAAAAATGACCGCGGCTAAAAACTAGAGGTGAACCTGGCCTATTGCAAAGCTTGAGGGGCTGAAAATCGTCGGCCTATTAGCCGCTCAAGCTACAGTGGTGGAAGCCGCGGAGGTAGAGTTGGAGAGCGCCAAGTTAGAACTGGAGAAGGCGAAGGCAAGTGACGAAGCTTCAGTTTTCGGGGCTCATGGCCGAACAAGGGGAACGGGCGCCGGCGATCATTTAGATTAGGTTTAGACTAGGTGATTAGTTGAACCGTTCGTCCTGTACGCGGATGGATGCTAGAGCAAATTTACGGGTCAGCGTTGGAGATGTCCTTATGAACTAACTAACTCACACGGTTTGGTTAATTTTTGTGAGGACGAAGATTTTAAATCTGGGAATGGCATTGACCATTATAACGCATGATGCTTTACGGTTAGATTATAGGTGGGTGGGGGAAAAAAGCTCGAAAGGCATACTTCCTGAATACAAAAAAGTAATTCAGAGTTTGGAGGTTTAGAAGATTAACTTTTGCATACCTAGATGGAGGGAATATTCCATAAGATATTTTTGGAGTCTGCGAAATCGTGCACATTTTGTAGAGGATCTTGCCAAATGAGAATACATGGGCACCATCATTGTTGGTTAAATAAATCTCGTTTATGCAGGATTGTATTACCTCTTTCGTTTGTATAAATCCCAAGGATATGCTTCTTGGGACGATGCAGCCGTTGAATTCAACCTTGCACGTAAATCGCCATGCTGCTCCTCCTCGCAGCCGCCTCCTCGAAGGACACGCTGCAGTGCGGCATCGTCGCCACCAACCAGATCGCGCACAGCATAACGTCCACGCTGCACATCATCTCAGACCTGGTGCCCGACCTCAACACCTGCACTGGGTACTACATGACCATGGCCAAGACGGTGCCCGCCGCCCTAGACGACCTTCACGTCGGACGTGTCGTCAACGTGACCGATAAGCTGAACGACGCCCTGGATTCGCCTAGTGACTGTGACATTGTGCTGAGCGGCGTCGGAGTGATCGGGAAGGTCTACCCTGATCCCATTCGGAAGGAGAATGACGATAACGAAGGACTTGTCCACTTAGCCATCAACATCTTGAACCTATCGAGAAGTTTCTTTAAACACAGTACAGACGCAAACGCTCATACATACGCGCATACACCCACCCATATAAACGTACACACGCACACCTTATCCCTATGATCATCTCCGAGAGACTAAACCGGCATATCATCTTGAATTTACGAAGTCATCGTAGGCGTCTCGTCGTCGACGAGGATGTCTTCTTCTACTGAAAGCACATCGCATGTAATCCTGAAATAAATCCAGGAATAATATGAGCGTCGGGACTTAAATCCCGGTGAGCTGAGAATACCACTGTCTCTTTAACCATTCAACCATGGAACCCACCCAGAAGTTAAAGGGACGGATTGTATGCATGCATGGACGGCCAAATAAATTAGATGTTCGGTTCTTTAACATATGCAATCGATTGATATTTGAGGTGTATGACAATTTGTTGTTGTATTCTACCACCACATGTCAACTGACTGACGGCAAGGACCAGTCCGTAAGTGTAGCTTTTTTGCTCGTGCTCGTGCTACCACCACATCAAAGCAGAGCAGAGCATATACGCTTCCATTCATGGACAGTGGCATCTCAACACAGCCTCATTTGATCCCTCATTTAAATTGGCAGCTAAATGGAAGGAAATTAAAATGTCATGCCCTGAGCTCCCATATACTCATTTGCAAACGGGCATTCACATGCATAGGCTACAACTGATGCCACGTCACTTGCCGCCATGAACACAAACTAGTGTTCAGTGCTTATATTTAAAGATACACATGGTCATACACCTGATCCGCCAAGGGTAATCACGTCTCCTGCTGGGTGCGATAAGCTGCCTTCGGGAATGGGCTGCCCCGTGGAATCTTCACCGACAGAATGCATGGAGCACCGCTCCGGTTCATCTCAAAACCACACGAATTTTCCTAGACAAATGATGTTAGTGAAAACAAGACTCGTGGTTTTGTAGGATCTTCATACCTTAGCAAGGATGAAATGATCGGCAACGGGAAGGCTTGGCACGGGATTGTTTGGAGTCGAGTTGTGGCCATCAAAGGGCCTCACATTGACTAGTCATTGTGCCGTATTGGAGGGAGGGGGGAGGTAGAAACGGATGCCCCTGCCCTGCAACCTGGCCACCTACATGCAGCGCCTGACCAGAGAAACAGAATCTCAGATCAGAAACCCAATGCAAAAAACCAAGTCAAGTACTGTAACAATGTTTGCTGTAGTTATTATACAAGTGTGAAGACCAAAACAGAGGTTCATCGGAAAATGCCCGCCTGCGCATGAAATGAAAGTTGGCCCAGTCAAGGCCTGAATTTGACCCCAAACAAGGGCACTTCTTCACTAGTAAAAATCTCTATGAGCTCCTTCGCCAGTACTACTACATCTTTTCCCATCTGATAATGCAGTTAAAACAATTTTTAATCCTGGATTAACCACTCGACTTAATTTACAATCCTCATTTTTGAAACCGGTTGTATTGCAGCCTCAGCCTGCCATAAAGTTCAAAAGACCACCTGGTCTCGTTTTCGGGCTGGTCAACCGGTTTTGACCAAAGTCAGGCAATGCAACATCTAAACTTGTCGTTCGCCTTGGGCCTTCACGGTGCTTCCCTTCATCCAGCACCATCGTTTATCGGTCCTCAGTGCCGGAGCCGGACGGATTCGTGGTTGTCGGGGCCGGTGGTTGTGTGGAGAGAGGAGCCAAAGCTCCTTTGGATCGAGCATGCACACACAACGCAAAGCACACTCCGAGCAAACAGACCATGTATGAACAGAAAACACACAACACGGCACACACTGCACGCATGCATCCCGCTGTTGTTTCGTTGGAGTCAGGAGAAGTGGACACGGTCTTTGCGCCTGCTGCTCAGTGCTCACGCATCGGGTACCCTTGCCTCTGCTCAGTGCTCCTACCTGCCCGCAGTACAACTCCTCCGCACCGCTAGAGACAGGGCCGTCTCCAGAAATTTGGGGGCCCGGGACGAAAATCAAAATAGGGCCCTATTTTTTAAAACCATATATAACTGAAGAACTAATGCAACTAAAGCATACTCTCACTTAATTATTTAATTTCAAATATATCATATTGCTAGAATATTTAGGAAATATATCAAATACTAACGGTAAAATAGTAAATATGGTACTAAAGGAATACACTTATAAACTGACCTCATTTTCTACCAAAAAGCAGTATTCTTCTAGTATTTCTTGATATGAAATCTTCGATCAAATCTTCATAATTAATCTTCTCCAAGACATCATTTTCAAGTGCTATTGTTGCCAATCCATTCAGTCTTTCTTGTGTCGTTGTAGAACGCAAGTAGGATTTCAACAACTTGAGTTTCGAAAAGCTCATTTTCGCTGATGCAACCGTCACAGGAATTGTTAACAAAATTATGTATGCAATAACAGCATTAGGATAGATTAAGGATCGCTTCTTCAAAAAGTTCAGAATATCAAGTGGGCCCATAGATTTCTAAAGTGAGCCCTGTAGAAAAATTAGCTCGCAACACAATTCAAGTCCATCAATATCTTTATGTTCTCCACTCTTAACTGCATCTTCAAGATTAACACATGCAACCAATAAACTTTTGTCATTCAAGGATCGCAGCCTATCTGAAGTAAACAAGAAACCAAATAGTTCTTCATACCCCTCATACTGTTCAAATCTCGTGTTAAGTGAAACTATAGCTTGATCAACAATATGCAGAAAATAATTGACCCTAAATGACTCCTCTGCTGATTGTGAAACAATATATGGATCATCTGCACCCTCACGAAATTGCCTTTTTCTCTTCATTTTACGCTTGGTGCGGAACTCTGGATTAATATCCATCTCCTTTGCAATTTCTTTTGCACCTTCCAATGCTTTTGAAAAGCTAGATTCTCTATACTTAGTGAAGAAGGAAATCAAGCCCTTTACAGACTCAATTGCAATATCAATAAGCATATCCTTTGATTGCAACTCTTTGCTGATCAAATTAATAGCTGATAATATTTCATACCATATGATTATTGACACTAAGAATTCAAAGTCACAAAGATTATTTTCTGCCAATGATTGAGCTTCACTACTTGTCGATGGATCTTTATCATTTTCAACCACTTGTAGTAGAGCATCCCTTATTTCTGGTAGTTGAATCCTTATAGCCTTAACACTATCAACACGACTCTCCCACCTAGTAGATGGCAATGACTTGAGACTTTGAGAGTCACTCCTGATATGTTATTTTTGAGAATTTGCCATCTTTTAGTAGAGTTAGAAAATGTTGTGTAGATGTGTTGGATAACTCCAAAAAAATCGGATGCTTTACGACACGACTTTGCCATATCACCTATTGTCAAATTCAGACTATGACAACCACAAGCTGAAGAAAAAGCCCTTCGATTTATTTTCAAGACTTTACTTTGCACCCCATTATGTTTTCCCTTCATATTTGACCCATTATCATATCCTTGCCCTCTCAGGTTGTCAATATCAAGGTCAAGACTTTTCAATACATTTTTTAGAGCATCAAACATTCCTTGCCCAGTGGTATCACTCACATCCAAAAAACCTAAGAATTATTCTTCAAGCAAAAAGAACCTGAAGATGCATCAACATACCTAATTATCAAAGATATCTGCTCGTGGTGGCCTGCATCGGTAGTACACTCGAGTAAAACGGAGAAGTACTTTGCTTCTTTTACCTTCTTAATGATTTCAGACATGATTGCAGCAGCGAGATAAGGATCATGGATTTTATCACTTGTGATGCGGTCAACATGTTCTTTTATAACTTGGTCAAATTCCGCCAACATTTGAACCAATCCTAAGAAATTTCCATTACTATCTTGGTACACCATGCTATTACTGCCACGAAATGCTATATTATGTTCCGCAAGAAATTTCACAATCAAAAGAATCCTGAGAAAATCTTTTCTCCAATGCTCCCTTTCCTTTTCAAGTTCTTGCTTTTTTTTAGAAAAGGAGGATGACCCCCGGCCTCTGCATCTGGGAGATGCATATGGCCACTTTATTGATTATTCTCGAGGACCTTACAAAGTATTACAAACAATATACCTGAATCGACCATCTTGGCAACATATGCCGCTACTCCTATCCATATGATGTAGGGGTGCTAGCTGGGCCACTACCCAAACCACTCACCTAAGCCTAACATCAAACACCGGAAGCCCCAGCCGAGCCACATACCGGGTCTGGGGCACAATCGGTTCAGACGCACTCGTGTGTCGTCGCCGCCATCTTCCACAAGTCCATCTTCATATCATATTGAGGCTTCTACCTTGTCTGGCCACTCTGCCATCGACGTCACCATGACGCCAGACAGCTACCTCCTCCTGCGTGAGTCCATCTCCGCGCATCGGATGCCGAGCCTCCACAGCGCCATGCCGCCGATCTCCGCCGCAATCAATGTGTGAGATGAAGTACCGCTCCACCATCCCCCAACCATCACTTGCTCCAAAACGATGCCCCAGGAGGGACAGTGATAAAACGCCATCATCGTCCGATCCGGAAGACCCAGATCTGGGGTTTCCCCCGGAGCATCCTGAGCCTGATGACGTAGACTGCAACGACGATGCCTCGACAAGGGAACGACATCTAAGACGCCGCCATCGTCCGCCATGACCGTAGTCGGCGCGATTTTCATCGGCAGTTGCTCCACCAGACGTGCGCCACCGACGTCGTTGGTCCCTTCAACCGGAGTAAACTCCAAAACGATGCCCTAAAAAGGGACTACGACGCAAAATCGTCGTCATCGCTCGATCCCAAGGAGATCTAGGCTTTCCTCCGGAGTTGCCCGCGCTGTCAAGGACTAGACAAGGGTAGAATCCCAGCGGATCTGCCCAGCTACCGACGAGTCGCACCCACCACCGTGTCGACAACAGACCAGCGATCAAGACCCACGCTTGGGCATAGATCCGGCCGCTCCGCCGCGATCCGATCCGGTCACACCGCCGCTGTCCATGGCGACCGCTACGCACCAGATTGCGAGGCCTCCTGCCGCGGGGGAGCGAAGTCACCGAGGCGCCGCCACCACCCGCCGTGGCATCCGGCCCGCCGCCACGCTCCGCCCGGGGGCGCCGGCCCGCGCCAGCCCCATGCGAGCGAGAGGGCCCGAGTCCCCGCCGTCGCCGGCGAAGACCAGGCTTCGCCTGGCCGCGCCCTTGGGTGGTGGCGAGGGAGGAGGAGGAGGAGTGGGGGAGGGCCGGCCGACGGGATCTGGGGGCCTCCCAGCCGCCCACGCGGGGGGCGACTCGGGAGGGGAGGAGAGTTGATGCTCCCTTCGGCCAAACCAAAACTACAACGAAAGCCCACGCGGGGAGGACTCGGGAGGGGAGGAAAGTTCAAGTTCTTGCTGAGCAACTTTATCAATTGTTTGATTCTTCTCCAACCTGAGGCGCAAATCATACCAACTACTCATATTTGTGACATGTTCTCTACCATTTTCATGCTCTACTGATAAGATGATGCCAGTCACTGAAGCCATCATTTGCTAACTGACCTCTCACATGTCCCTTCCTTAATAATTTGCAGCAAAAACAAAATACTTTATCAAGCTCTTTGCTGTACACAAGCCACTCTCTATCACACTTTTCTCCATTCGAGAGAACTCTAGTGTACGCTAGTGCAGAAAACCTTCTACCAAATTTGTCTGTAGGACCATGCTCAATAGACAAGTCTCTTTTAGGACCTTTTTGCACCAAAATATCAATCATTGTAGGATCAAGTGCATCCCATGTTCTTGGATCAAATATATCAGGTTGAACATAATTATTTGTGTTATCAGCAATATTAGCATCATCACCTTCAGCAGCATTATTAGCACCTTCACCAACATGATTAGAATCATCACCTTCAGCAGCAATATTAGCACCTTCATCAACATGATTAGAATCATCACCTTCGTCAACATTGTTAATATCATCACCTTCATTAGTTTCACCAATCTGAGCCTCATCCTCTTCTAGATCACCAGCAGGTGCATCATCAATATTAGCATCTACAGTTTGGTTTTCAGAATTGGGTTGAGGTTCTATCACAACAAATTTATCGAGAGCGTCCTTTTGTTTTCGAGTATCTTCTTGTACTTTTTGTTTCTTCCGTCGCTTTGAAGCACCAGAATCATACCTCCTTCCTGGATGCATGATTCTTTCTGTTTAATAAGGCAAACATATCTGAATCAATTCAAACTCTGAGAATTATAGCTATAAGAAAATACAAAAGGACTTCATCCAGATGTAAGATTTTGAATTTTTCGTTTAACAAAAAAGTAGCCTACAGCCTACTGTCTACACTGACGAAATAAAGTAGGGCTTGGACGCTTTGTCTACAACTACAAGAACCAGTGCCCGACAAGAATCAAGAACTTACCCTGGCAAGGGAAGGGATCAAGGTATTATGTGCGCTGGGGCGTGGCCGGTCGGCGGCCGCATACACGGCCTCGCCTCTGCCTGCTCGATGCGTCTGTGGCTCAGCCGCCGCCGCCAGGCACTCAACCATCGTCTACCCCTGCTGCCCTTTTGACTGCGTGGGATCGAATCTACCAATCGAGACGGGAGTTAAGGAAGCAAATCGGGATGTAGGAGCTACCTGCGTTCGTGCCCGGGATCGCTAGAATGGGCTTCCTGAGATGCATTTTTAGCTGGGCCTTATACATATTACTTGCTGGACTGGGGACCCCCAAAATTTTGGGGCCCTGTGCGGTCGGCCAATTTGGCCTTCCTCATCAACGGGGTTGGCTAGAGAAGCACCACCGCGGTCTAGCACTGCCTGCTACATGTGTCGACCACCCCATCTCGACAGCGGAGCAGGGGAGAAGACCTTGCCGAGCGCTACGTTGCCGGTCTCCGGTCGCCATATTTTTATATTTTTACTAAATGTAGCACAGCCATTATGTTAATGGTTTTTTACTAAATATGTGATTCCTATTTCATGAAACTCTCTAAAATATATGAACACGGATATTTGAACTCTATGTTTTAATGTGAATATGATTTACATATGTTTTAAAAAATCTAAAATAACATATGAAAAATTTGCGGCATTGACTGCCATCCATTTAAGTCCCCTGCGCATGTTGGTCACTACTCCCTCCGTTCCTAAATATAAATCTTTTTAGATATTTAAATGGACTACAATATACGGATGTATGTAGACATATTTTAGAGTGTGGATTCACTCATTTTGCTCTGTATGTAGTCACTTGTTGAAATCTCTAGAAAGACTTATATTTCGGAACGGAGGGAGTAGATGATTAAACATAGTTATCGCACATACACAACAAACTCAAATTGGTTCGGTGGCTAGCATAGCTCGGTAGGTATGGGAGGTCGTGGGATCGAGCCGTGATGCGCTATTTTTTCATATGAATTTTCCTTTCGAACTGTTCCCTGACGGGTGGGCCAGCGATCATAAGGGGGGAGGTTCCTGCAAAAATTGTCGGCCCAGCTCATCCTAGTCACGCCACGCGAGCGCCATATCCGTGAATTGAATCATATGTGCACGTTGAGACAAGTTTCACCACCAGTTTTCCATACTTTTCAACTTGTGGCACCAAACTGCACGTGTTATACCACTTCACGAACTACCGGTGTATTTACCTCTTAAAGTAACGAAAAAGTGAAAACTACAAGCACCATAACTAAGAGCTTCTTCAGCCACGCCCCCCGGTGGAATTTTCACACCGACGCATAAAAATCGGCCCAGCCGCGCCCCCAGAAGCCCATTTTTCGCCGAATCGGGCCGAATTTGGCGCCGGCGGACCCAAGCCGAACACGGCGCGCTGGGGCGCTCGGGGGCGCCGGATGAAACGGTTTTGCGCAAACTAACCGCGGGCCCCCGAGTCAGCGACACGGTGCTTCTCGTCGCTTCGTCGTCCTCACCGCCTCGGTTCCCGCGGGGGAGGGGGGAATCAATGCCAACGATGCGGCGCGCTGTCGCGCCGGTCAGCATCCATTGATGCCTCACGGGCGGCGCAGTAGGCGTGACGCCGCCACGCGTACGCCCGGCGGCCACGCAAACGCCGCCTGCCCGCGGCTATAAAAAGACTACCCCCGTCGGTGGACGCACACTTCTCCTCTCATTTTCACCACCGGTGCTCCTGACTGCCTCATCTCTTTCTCGCCTCTGCACCACCATGTCGATGCGCCGCCTGGGCGCTGCTGATTTCCGCAGAGTCCGCGAGCACCGCTGCGGCGTCTTCTCCTCCGAAATCTCGTTCGGCGAGAAACGGCTCAGTCTCGTCACCTTCGACACCACAGAGGACGCGGCCCGCGCGTACGACGCGGCGGCGTGGCGCCTCCGGCGGCCTCGTTGGGATATGAATTCCCCCGACGTGTCGACGAGCCAGCGCGCACAGGATCTCGTGCATCTCCCGCGGCTTTTCACCGACGAGGATAGTCGTGACAACCGGAGGCGGCAGCGTCGCCCAGCCATCGCGAAGATGGACGTGGAAGCCATGGCAGAGTGACGCGAACGCTTCCCGCAGGACATCGTCAACGAGCGCCAGTTTTACAAGCAACGGAGGACGGAGAGGGAGGCGAGGAGGAAGGAGCGAGCCGCCTATCGGGAGAACAAGCGTGCGCGGAAGCAGGACGCTCAACTGAACATGAAGCTAGGAGAAGCGTCGTCCTGGGACTCCGAGGACGAGTGGTATGCTGACGCCTACTTGCAGACATCGAAGGAGGACATTACATAGTCGGAGTCGGAAAACGACGAGTAGTTGATCTTTTCTTTTACCAGGCTTTGCTATGGTGAACTATCTATGTACCATTTTCTTTATGTATGCTATGGTGAACTATCTATGTATCATTTTCAACTTGCCGGCGGCGTCGGCGAGGAAGGAGGCGAGCGAGGGGTGCGCTAGGGGCAATGGTACGCCGACCAGCGGGCCCGGGGAGGGTAAGTGCGCGGCGGTTAGGGGTTGAAAAAAGAAGAAGTGTCG
>LR738709.1:723557992-723582796 GCA_902687465.1 Secale cereale | reverse complement strand
GGTCGGTGATACGTCTCCAACGTATCTATAATTTTTTATTGTTCCATGCTATTATTTATGAAGTCTTGAATGTTTAATGGGCTTTATCATTCACTTTTATATCATTTTTGGGACTAACCTACTAACCCAAAGGTCCAGTCCAGATTGCTATTTTTTGCCTATTTCAGGGTTTTGCAGAAAAGGAATATCAAACGGAGTCCAAACGGAATGAAACCTTCACGAGAGATATTTTTGGAGGAAATCACGCTCGAGAGTCTTCAGGGCCAAGTCAGGGGACGTGGGGCGAGCCCTCGAGGGGGGGGGGGGCGCCCCCTGCCTCAAGACTGGCCCACACGGCCCCCGGTGCCCCCCTTCTTCCTATATATACCTACGTACCCCAGAAACTCCATACGCAGAGAGAAAACCCTAATTTCATCGCCGTAGTTGCTGTTCCCGTGGAGATCCCATCTTGGAGCCTGTTCCGGGAAGGGGATCCACCACGGAGGCCTTCGTCATCATCATCATCGCCCTCACCATGAGTTGTGAGTAGTTTACCACAGACATTTGGGTCCATAGCTAGTATCTAGATGGCTTCTTATCTCTCTCTCTCTGGATCTCAATACAAAGTTCTCCTCGGTCTTCGAGGAGATCTATTCGATGTAATCTCTTTTTGCGGTGTGTTTGTCGAGATCCGATGAATTGTGAGTTTATGATCAAGGTTATCTATGAAAGATATTTGGTTCTTCTCTGAACTTTCTATGTGTGCTCATAATATCCTTGCAAGTCTCTTCGAATTATTGGTTTAGTTTGGCCTACTAGATCTATAGTTCTTGCAATGGTTGAAGTGCTTGGCTTTGGGTTCAATCTTGCGGTGTCCTTTCCCAGTGACAGTAGGGGCAGCAAGTCACGTATTGTATTGTTGCCATCGAGGATAAAAAGATGGGGGTTTTATCATATTGCTTGAGTTTATCCCTCTACATCATGTCATCTTTCTTAAGGCGTTACTCTGTTCGTATGAACTCAATACACGAGATGCATGCTGGATAGCGGTCGATGTGTGGAGTAATAGTAGTAGATGCAGAATCGTTTCGGTCTACTTGTCTTGGACGTGATGCCTATATACAATGATCATTCCTAGATAGTCTCATAATTATTCGCTTTTCTATCAATTGCTCGACAGTAATTTGTTTACCCGCCGTAGAATACCGCTATCATGAGAGAAGCCACTAGAGAAAACTATGGTCCCCGGGTCTATCTTTATCATATTACTTTTCCTTCAACTAGCCAATTTCTGCCGCCGTTGTTTATTTGCTTTCTTTACTTTCTGTTTCTATATCAAAAATACCAAAAATATTATCTTATCATCTCTATCAGATCTCACTCTCGTAAGTGACCGTAAAGGGATTGACAACCCCTTATCGCCTTGGCTGCGAAGTTCTTATTTGTTTGTGCAGGTGTGAGGGACTAGCGCGTGGTCTCCTACTAGATTGATACCTTGGTTCTCAAAAACTGAGGGAAATACTTACGCTACTGTGCTGCATCTCTCTTTCCTCTTCGAGGGAATACAACGCAAGCTCAAGAGGTAGCAAGAAGAATTTCTGGCGCCGTTGTCGGGGAGACTTACGCAAAAGTCATATACCAAGTACCTATCACAAACCCTTATCCTTCGCATTACATTTATTTGCCTCTCGTTTTCCTCTCCCCCACTTCACCTTTGCCATTTTATTCACCCTTCTTCTGCCGTGTGTTTTTCGTTCGCTTGCTTCTTGTTCGCTTGTGTGTGTTGGATTGCTTGCTTGTCACTATGGCTCAGAACAATACCAAATTGTGTGACTTTTCTAATACCAACAACAATGATTTTATTAGCACTCTGATTGCTCCTATTACCAATGCTGAATCTTGTGAGATCAATTCTGCTTTGTTGAATCTTGTCATGAAAGATCAATTCTCCGGCCTTCCTAGTGAAGATGCCGCTACCCATCTAAACAACTTTGTTGATTTGTGTGATATGCAAAAGAAAAAGGATACAGATAACGATATTGTTAAATTGAAGTTATTTCCGTTTTCACTTAGAGATCGTGCTAAAACTTGGTTTTCCTCTTTGTCTAGAAATAGTATTGATTCGTGGAATAAGTGCAAAGATGCTTTTATCTCTAAGTATTTCCCTTCTGCTAAGATCATCTCTCTTAGAAACGATATTATGAATTTTAAGCAACTAGATCATGAGCATGTTGCACAAGCTTGGGAGAGAATGAAATTAATGATACGTAATTGCCCTACACATGGTTTGAATCTATGGATGATTATTCAGAACCTTTATGATGGCTTGAATTTTGCTTCTAGAAATCTTTTAGATTCGGCCGCCGGAGGCACTTTCATGGAAACTACCTTAGGAGAAGCTACCAAAATCCTAGATAATATTATGGTTAATTATTCTCAATGGCACACCGAAAGATCTACTAGTAAAAAATTGCATGCTATAGAAGAAATTAGTGTTTTGAGTGGAAAGATGGATGAACTTATGAAATTGTTTGCTGCTAAGAGTGCTTCTTCTGATCCCAATGATATGCCTTTGTCCACTTTGATTGAGAATAACAATGAATCTTTGGATGTGAATTTTGTTGGTAGGAATAATTTTGGTAACAATGCTTATAGAGGTAATTTTAATCCTAGGACTTTTCCTAGTAATTCCTCTAATAATTTTGGTAATTCCTACAACAACTCTTAATGGAAAGATGCCTTCTGAATTTGAAACTAGTGTTAAGGAGTTTATGATCTCGCAAAAGAATTTCAATGCTATGCTTGAAGAGAAATTGCTTAAAGTTGATGAATTGGCTAGAAGTGTGGATAGAATTACTCATGATGTTGATTCTTTGAAACTTAGATCTATCTCACCTAAGCATGATATCAATGAGTCTCTCAAAGCCATGACAATTTCCATTGATTAATGCAAGGAAAGAACCGCTAGAATGCGTGCTAAAAGAGAAGATTATATTAAATCATGTTCTTCTAGTTATCGTGAAAATAAAGATGAAGATCTGAAAGTTATTGATGAGTCTCCTGTTAGATCCTTGTTTTCTAGTATTAATCTTGATGAGAATATGATTGGAGATGATTCTGCTTTAAGGTGTCCCAATGATTCGGAGTTTTTAGATCTTGATGCTAAAATTGCTAAAAGTGGGATTGAAGAGATTAAAACTTTGCATAATGATGAACCCACTACTTTGGATTTCAAGGGATTCAATTATGATGATTGCTCTTTGATTGATTGTATTTCCTTGTTGCAATCCGTGCTAAATTCTCCGCATGATTATAGTCAAAATAAAGCTTTCACTAAACATATAGTTGATGCTTTGATGCAATCTTATGAAGAAAAACTTGAGTTAGAAGTTTCTATACCTAGAAAGCTTTATGATGAATGGGAACCCACTATAAAAATAAAAATAAAAGAACATGAATGCTATGCTTTGTGTGATTTGGGTGCTAGTGTCTCCACTATCCCAAAAACTTTGTGTGATTTGCTAGGGTTCCATGAGCTGGATGACTGTTCTTTAAATTTGCATCTTGCGGATTTCACTATTAAGAAACCTATGGGAAGAATTAATGATGTTCTTATTGTTGTCAATAGGAATTATGTGCCCGTAGATTTCATTGTTCTTGATATAGATTGCAATCCTTCATGTCCTATTATTCTTGGTAGACCTTTCCTTAGAACGATTGGTGCAATTATTGATATGAAGGAAGGAAATATTATATTCCAATTTCCGTTAAGGAAAGACATGGAACAATTTACTAGAAAGAAAATCAAATTACCAAATGAATCTATCATGAGAGCCACTTATGGATTGCCATCCAAAGATGGCAATATCTAGATCTATCTTGTATCGTGCCTAGCTAGGGGCGTAAAACGATAGCGCTTGTTGGGAGGCAACCCAATTTTATTGTTTTTTGGTTTTTGTTGCTGTTAGGGAATAAATATTGCATCTAGCCTGTGATTAGATGTGTTTTCATGTTTTGTTTAGTGTTTGTGCCAAGTAGAACCTTTGGTAGGACTTGTGTGAAATTTATACGATCCTGCTATAAAAACAGAATCGTTAGCGCTCGCTAAAGTAGTCTTCAGATTTTACTGGAGTGTGCTTTTTAGTTGATTATTTTTGCTTCTGATTGGTAGACAAATTGCACAAATTTACCAATTTAGTTTGAATTTTTTGGAGGTCCATAAGTAGGCGAACCCAGCAGATTACTATAGATTGTTCTGTTTTTGACAGATTCTGTTTTTCGTGTGTTGTTTGCTTATTCCGATGCATCTATGAGTAATATTGGAAGATATGAACCATAGAGAACTTGGAGTACAGTAGGTTTAACACCAATATAAACAAAGTATGAATTCCTTGTTGTACCTTTGAGTCGTGGTTTGCTTTCTCTTACTAACGGAGCTCACGAAAATTTTTGTCTAAGTTTTGTGTTGTGAAGTTTTCAAGTTTTGAGTATTGCTTTGATGGACTATGGAACAAGGAGTAGCAAAGGCCCAAGCTTGGGGATGCCCATGGCACCCCAAGTAAATTCAAGATAATCAAAAGCCTAAGCTTGGGGATGCCTCGGGAAGGCATCCCCTCTTTCGTCTTCATCCATCGGTAACTATACTTGGAGCTATATTTTTATTCGCAACATGCTATGTGTTTTGCTTGGAGCGTCTTGTATAATTTGAGTCTTTTCTTGTTAGTTTGCCACAATCAACCTTGCTGGACACACCTATTTGAGAGCGTTAAATATGGCCTAGAAATTGTTAGAACACTCTATGTGCTTCACTTATATCTTTTGAGTTGAATAGTTTTTGCTCTAGTGCTTCACTTATATCTTTTAGAGCATGGTGGTGGTAATATTTTGTAGAAATTGTTGAACTCTCATGCTTCACTTATATCTATTTGGGAATTAAAACAGCATGGTAAAGTGTTTAGGCTAAAGAAACTAGTCTTCAGAGGATAAACATCCAATGTCAATGTAGTAAAAAAATTCACACCAAGTGCATTGAATAGAAAGATATGTTGGATGCTTGATAATTGTTTTGAGACATGAGGATAGTGATATTAAAGTCACGCTAGTGGAGTTATTATGAAATTGAGAAATACTTGTGTTAAGGTTAGTGATTCCCGTAGCATGCCTGTATGGTGAACCGTTGTGTGACTAAGTTAAAGCATGAGGTATTTGTAGAGTGTCAACCTTTGTGTGGAGGTCGGGGGCACGCGATGGTTAACTCCTACCAACCTCCCCCCTAGGAGCATGCGTTGATTGCTTTGTTTTGATGACTCGTAGATTTTTGCAATAAGTATATGAGTTCTTATGACTAATGTTGAGTCCATGGATTATACGCACTCTCACCCTTCCACCATTGCTAGCCTCTCTTGTACCGCGCAACTTTCGCCGGTGCCATAAACCCACTATATATTCTTCCTCAAAACAGCCACCATATTATTCCTCAAAACAGCCACCATACCTACCTATCATGGCATTTCCATAGCCATTCCGAGATATATTTCCATGCAACTTTCCATCATTCCGTTTATATGACACGCATCATATTGTCGTATTGCCATGCATGATCATGTAGTTGACATCGTATTCGTGGCAAGGCCACCATACATAATCTTTTCATACATGTCACTCTTGTTTCATTACACATACCGGTACACCGCCGGAGGCATTCATATAGAGTCATACATTGTTGTTGTAGTATCGAGTTGTAATTTCGTGTTGTAATGAAAGTGTGATGATCATCATTATTAGAGCATTGTCCCATGGGAGGAAAGGTTGAATCTATAAAGCCCCTCCGCAAAAAAAAGGCCAAAGAAAAAAAGGAAGGCCCAAAAAAAAAGAAAAAAAGAAAGAAAAAAGGGACAATTGCTATTATCTTTTTCCACACTTGTGCTTCAAAGTAGCACCATGTTCTTCATTGTAGAGAGTCTCATGCTTAGTCACTTTCATATACTAGTGGGAATTTTCGTTATAGAATTTGGCTTGTATATTCCAACGATGGGCTTCCTCAAATGCCCTAGGTCTTCGTGAGCAAGCAAGTTGGATGCACACCCACTAGTTTCTTTTGTTGAGCTTTCATTCATATTTAGCTCTAGTGCATCCGTTGCATGCCAATCCCTACTCACTCACATTGATACTATTGATGGGCATCTCCATAGCCCATTGATATGCCTAGTCGATGTGAGACTATCGCCCTCTTTTTGTCTTCTCCACAACCACCTCTATTCCACACATAGTGCTATATCCATGGCTCACGCTCATGTATTGCATGAAAGTTGAAAGGTTTGAAAAGATAGAGTATGAAAACAAATGCTTGGCTGAAATCGGGGTTGTGCATGATATGAATATTTTTGTGTGATAACAAGGGAGCATAGCCAACACTATATGATTTTGTAGGGGTAACTTTCTTTAGCCATAGTATTTTGAGAAGACATGATTGCTTTGTTAGTATTGCTTGAAGTATTGTTATTTCTTATGTCAATATAGACTTTTATCTTGAATCCTTCAGATCTGAACATTCATGCCACAATTAAGAGAATTACATTTAAAAACTATATTGGTTAGCATTCCACATCAAAAATTCTTTCTTTATCATTTACCTACTCGAGGACGAGCAGGAATTAAGCTTGGGGATGCTTGATACGTCTCCAACGTATCTATAATTTTTGATTGTTCCATGCTATTATTTATGATGTCTTGAATGTTTAATGGGCTTTATCATTCACTTTTATATAATTTTTGGAACTAACCTACTAACCCAAAGGCCCAGTCCAGATTGCTGTTTTTTTTCCTATTTCAGGGTTTTGCATAAAAGGAATATCAAACGGAGTCCAAACCGAATGAAACCTTCGCGAGAGATATTTTTGGAGGAAATCACGCTCGAGAGTCTTCGGGGCCAAGTCAGGGGAAGTGGGGCCAGCCCTCGAGGGTGGGGGCGCGCTCCCTTCCCAGGGCGCGCCCCCTGCCTCGAGGCTGGCCCACACGGCCCCCGGTGCCCCCCTTCTTCCTATATATACCTACGTACCCCAGAAACTCCATACACAGAGAGAAAACCCTAATTCCACCGCCGTAGCTGCTGTTCCCGTGGAGACCCCATCTTGGAGCCTGTTCCGGGAGGGGGATCCATCACGGAGGCCTTCGTCATCATCATCATCATCATCATCATCATCATCATCATCATCATCATCGCCCTCACCATGAGTTGTGAGTAGTTTACCACAGACCTTCAGGTCCATAGCTAGTATCTAGATGGCTTCTTCTCTCTCTCTGGATCTCAATACAAAGTTCTCCTCGGTCTTCGAGGAGATCTATTCGATGTAATCTCTTTTTGCGGTGTGTTTGTCGAGATCCGATGAATTGTGAGTTTATGATCAAGGTTATCTATGAAAGATATTTGGTTCTTCTCTGAACTTTTTATGTGTGCTCATAATATCCTTGCAAGTCTCTGATACGTCCAAAACGTATCTATAATTTCTGCTTGCTCCATGCCTCTTTTGTGTGATATTGCTATGATATTTATGCACTTCCATACACTTTTGATCATATTTGGACTAACCTATTAACTCAGTGCACCGCAGTGCCAGTTCCTGTTTTCTGCTGTTTTTCTATTTCGGGTTTCCCCCATATTAAAAGTGCCCTAAAAATTCCGGGAAAAATACAGGAAAAATCAGCGTATCGGGAGCTTCAAGAAAAACCAAAGCAGGGCCAGAGGGGAGCCTGGGGTGGCCCAGGCGGCCACCCGGCGCGGCCCCACCCCTGGCCGCGCCAGGGGGGCGCCTGGGGCCCCACCTCCGCCTCTGGTGACCCCCTTTTGCATATATATTGCTCGCGTCCCGAAACCCTCGAGGACGGAACCCTTTTTTACGATCTCGCCTCTGTTCCGCCGCCGCCGCGCTTCCAAGATCGGGAGCACCAGGAGAACTCTTCCCGGCACCCTGCCGGAGGGGAGAACCACCACCGGGAGCTTCTTCACCACCATCGACGCTTCCCGGATGAGTTGTGAGTAGTCCCCCTTGGACCATGGGTCCATGACCAGTAGCTATGTGATGTTCTCCTCCCCTCTTTGTTCTTCATGGATTAGACCTCGTGAGCTGCTGATACGTCCAAAATGTATCTATAATTTCTGCTTGCTCCATGCCTCTTTTGGGTGATATTGCTATGATATTTATACACTTCCATACACTTTTGATCATATTTGGACTAACCTATTAACTCAGTGCACCCCAGTGCCAGTTTCTGTTTTCGGCTGTTTTTGTATTTCAGGTTTTCCCATTACGAGAACTGTCAGAAAAATACCGGAAAAATTATATAAAAAATCAGCGTTCCAGAAGGTTCCCGGTAGCCGAAGTACAGCCCGGGGGGCCACCAGGGCTCCAGGCGCCCTGGTGGCGCGCCCCCCCTGGGCCGCGCCGGGGGGGCATGGGCCCCCCGAGCCCCGTCTGGTGCCCCCCTTTGGCATATATTTAGACCGTCTCCCAAAACCCTCGAGACGGGAACCCTTTTTCGCGATCTCATCTCTGTTCCGCCGCCGCCACCGCTTCCAAGATCGGGAGCACCAGGAGAACTCTTCCTGGCACCCTGCTGGAGGGGAGGATCACCACCGGGAGCTTCTCCACCACCATGGACGCCTCCCGGATGAGTTGTGAGTAGTCTCCCTTGGACCATGGGTCCATGACCACCTTGTGCTTCACTAATTAGTCCTCGTGAGCTGCCCTACATGATCGAGGCACATATGTAATCCTTATGCTGTTGCTATGATGAGTTTGCTGGGATCCGATGGATTATGAGATTATGTTCAGATTGTGTTTGAGTAGTATATTTGATTCACCTCTTTTATATTTATGTTCGTAAGTAATTCTTGCATGTTCTCCGTTGTTATTTATTGCTTTGGCCAAGTAGTAGGTAGTGAGTCCAAGAGGGAACGTTATGCTTGATTGTGGGTTCATGCCCCTCGATGACTAGCTTGAGTGACAGAAACATGAGTCTAGGGGATGTGCTGTTGCCACAAGGGGGAAAACAACGGTGCTTGTGCCCGCGGGTGCAAGGATTGTTTACTTTACGCAAAGTTCTTTTAATGCAGTTGTCTGTTGCTTTGAGTTTACACTATGGGTGGGACTCGCAACTTAATACCAGCGAGATGTTCTGGATAGATATCTCAAGGTGGATGATTAGTAGTAGATATTGATGGATTTGGGTCTACTTACCTTGGCGTACCGCCCATGCTTTGAACCTCTACCTTTCTTGCAATATAATTAGCATTGGTTTGCGCACATAATTCTGTCAATTGCCCAGCTGTAATTCGTTTACCTCACATAGCTGTTTTATCGTCTTTTGGGAGAGAGACATCACTAGTGAACATCATGAGACTCCGGTCCATATTACCATCATTGATCACATCCGCTATTTACTTTTCTGCTTTTTACTTACTATTGCAATTATATCTATCACTATTATCACTTGCGTTTGATCCTTTGTAAACTACAAGGCCGGAGAGATTGACAACCTCTCTGTACTCGTTGGGCGCAAAGTTATTTGTATCTGTGTGCAGGTCCACGTTGATTGCTAATATATCTGGCGCCGTTAGCAGTTGACACCTTCTTGTTGAAACTGGGAGTCTCAGGGAAATCGATCCTTGGTATTGCCAAGGGAAAACTTCCGCTACACTGCATCTCAAACCTTCCACTTGGGGTAAGCAATGAGGGGCGAGAAGCCATCAAGCAAAGTTTTCTGGCGCCGTTGCCGGGGACTCCACTCTTCAGGATAGGGGAGTTGCATGCTATCTTTTACCTTTGCTATTTAGTCTTGTTAGTTTACCTTTCAGTTATGCTTTAGTATCTTTTATCGAAAATCACAAAAAATAGTTATCTTGCTTACTTGCTACTATGGGTTCCACCGAGAACACCAAGTTGTGTGAATTCACTAGTCACAACAACGATGACTTTATCTGCACACCTATCACTACACCTGCCACTTCAGCACCTTCATATGAAATTAAACCTGCTTTACTGAACCTAGTTATGAAAGATCAATTCTCCGGTGCTGGAGATGATGCTGCTTTACACTTAAACAATTTTGTTGAAATCTGTGATATGCAAAAGTACCAAGAAATAGATGGTAATATTGTTAAGCTTAAGCTTTTTCCTTTCTCCTTGAGAGGAGGAGCTAAAATTTGGTTTCAGTCTTTGCCTAGAAATAGCATAGATTCATGGGACAAGTGCAAAGATGCTTTTATTGGAAAGTACTATCCACCTGCTAAAATTATCCAACTAAGAAGTAACATAATGAATTTTAAACAATTGGATAATGAACACGTTGCCCAAGCTTGGGAACGTATGAAATCGCTTATCAAGAACTGCCCCACTCACGGTTTGACTACTTGGATGGTTATCCAAACTTTTTATGCAGGCTTGAACTTTACCTCGCGGAACTTGTTAGATTCGGCCGCGGGAGGAACTTTTATGTCAACTACACTTGGTGCTGCCACGAAGCTTCTCGATGAGATGATGACCAACTATTCCCAATGGCACACCGAACGCGCTCCAACAGGTAGGAAGGTAAACTCTGTCGAGGAGATTTCCTCCCTAAATGAAAAAGTTGACTTGATCATGTCTCTACTTTCAAAGCAATCTTCTGTTGATCCTCGTGATGTTCCTTTAAATTCTTTGATTGCTCAAGAACAAGTAGATGTGAACTTTATCTCTAGAAACAATTTTAATAACAATGCTTATAGGAGTAATTTTGGTAGCAATCCTAGACCGTTCCCCTCTAATTCTTATGGGAACAACAATGCTTATCCTAGCACCAAGAACTCCACTACTGAACTAGAGATTATGCTTAAAGATTCCATCACTACCCAAAAAGCTTTTAATAATAGTGTAGAAGAAAAACTAAACCAACTAGGTGATCTCTCTTCAAAGGTAGACAATTTAGCCAATGAAGTAGAATTGCTTAAAATTAGAACTTCTCCTCTTGAGGAGAGGAAGGTCACTCCTATGAATGCTATTCAAGTGCAAATTAATGAAAACATTAGGATGATGGCTAAACTTAAAGAGAGATGGGCTAGAGAAAGGGAGGAAGAAGATAGAATTAAGAGCCTTCCTACCCACCACACTGTTGCTACTATCCAAGTTGTTGAGGATATCCAAACTCTTAGCACCCAATGCACTCCTGGTCCCAATGGACCTATTAATGGTGATGCTATGACTATAGAAACTACCAAACAAGTGAACCTAAAGGACACCACTACCACCTTACTTGATGGTAGTGACCTCGATTTTGACAATTGCACTCTTACCGAAGTTATTGATTTCCTTCACAAGATGTCTAGAGATCCCCGCACTAGCACGATTAACCTTGCCTTTACAGAGCATATCACTAATGCTCTTATCAAAGCTAGGGAGGAGAAACTTAGAGTAGAAGCCTCCATACCTAGAAAGCTAGAAGATGGTTGGGATCCTATGATAAAAATTAAGTTGAATAACTTCTCTTGCTATGCTTTATGTGATGTTGGTGCTAGTAACTCTGTTATGCCCAAAAGAATATATGATATGCTTAAATTGAAACCTTTTGATTCTTGTTCTTTTGGTGTTCGTCTCGTTGATTCTTCCATAAAGAAACCTTTGGGGAGGATCGACGATGTTCTTATCATTGTCAATGACAATTACGTTCCCGTTGATTTTACTATTATGGACATTGAATGTGAACCTTCTTGTCCAATTATTTTGGGACGTCCTTTTCTACGCACCGTTGGTGCTATCATTGACATGAAAGAGGGGAATATAAAATTCCAGTTTCCTCTCAAGAAAGGGATGGAACACTTCCATCGAAAAAAGATTAAGTTACCTTTTGAGTCCGTTGTGCGGGCTAGCTATTCTTTTACTCTTGATAAGACTTGATCTCTATGCATTATGCCTAGCTTAAAGGCATAAAAGAAAGCGCTTTTGGGAGGCAGCCCACATGAATAAAATTTTATTTTGCTTTTGTTGTGTCATGATGTTGTTTACTACAGTAACATCATCATTGTATCTTTGCTTTTCAATTTTGTGCCAAGTATAGCCTCTGATTGCAAGAAAGTTCAAAAGTTGTGACGTGCTGTCCAGGAAACAGATTCTGTCCTTGGATAGAAAAATTCGTATAAAATCACCAGATCGTCTTTTTGGTCTGAATTTTTTCGACAGCGTGCTCTATATAATTGTCTTTCGTGCGTCTGTTTTGAGTTTTTTTATTAGAGTTGCAGAAGTGCCCCGAAAAAAATCATTTACTACCTGATGTTCTGTTTTTCACAGATTCTGTCCTGTTTTGCCTTTCCTTCATTTTGCAAACCTTGAGCTTGCTTTTTCTTTGCAAAAACCTTTTGGCAATCTTGAGAAACAGTAGAACTTCAAGAATATCTTTATTTCCAGCAAGGAACAATTATTTTATTATGGGTACTAACCTCGCTAATCAGATTATGATGAGTTATGTATGAAGGGAGTTTTCAAGTGTGCGAGGGAAGATGATAAAAAGATTCAGGAGTGTCAAACGCTGAAGCTTGGGGATGCCCCCATGAACCCCCAAGAAATATTCAAGGAGACTCAAGCGTCTAAGCTTGGGGATGCCCCCGTGCATCCCCTTCTCCATCAACATTATCAGTTCGTCTTTCGTTCCACTATATTTTTATCACTTCATGTGTTATGTGCTATGCTTGGAGCGTCTTGCTTTTAGTTTTCCTTAGCTTTTCATAACGAGTCGGAACTCAGCTTTCTTTATGTGGGAGAGAAACATGCTCCACTTCTACCTAGAATATAACATAGAATTTTCATGTCTATCCTTGCTGTGTGTGTTCTTTGTCTTTTAATAGCTACTATCATGCTTAGCTCTTAACTTTCATGCTTATCTTTTTAAAGAGCTTTTGTTTAGTTGGTTGCTTGAACTCTCTTTAGTTATCATGCTTATCTTATTAAGAGAGTTTGCTTCCGTTGCATTGGTTGATATGTCTATGATAAAGATGTTACGTGCATAATGGCGCTTAGTAGTTCATGTTTTCTTATGGTTAGTCTCAAATAGCTGGGGGGTTCCCAATGTGTTATTGGAGTACCAACATGATTTGTTTGCCTATGATGTGGTATGGTTTAGTAATATCTTCCTTCAAAGAATTTATTTTGATTGACTTGGCGTATGCTCACGCATATTTAAGACTGTAAAGAAAGTCTGTCAAGCCTTGATGATCTTTTGTTTCTGAGTAGCGATATAACTCCCATGCCTGATTCAATGTTGCTTTGTCGCTCTGCATGATTATGACCGTCATTGCTCTCTTAGTTGGTCGCTCCCAGTCTTTTGCTAACCTCCACCTGTACTAAGCGGACTGACTGCTTGTGCATCCACATCCTTTTATACCAGTTATGCCATATGAGTCCACCATACCTTCCTACATGGTATTTACCTGCCATTCCTAACGGAGACTTGCATGTACCATCTCGAAATTATTCAAAGAAAAATGCATTCCTATTTTGTGCCTCTGTTGTAAGTCCATGAGGAAGTAATAGTTAATTCATAATCTTTTTAAGTTGGACAAGCTTCACCCCGGGATTGCATGTATAATGTGCAAACCCATAATACGAGAAGGAACTGGCATTGAGTGCGCCCGGCTCAAAATTAATATAACAAACAAACCCTCCTTCACGCTTTGTTCATGAGAAATCAGAATACTTTGGCAGTGATAAACAAAGGAGATTAAGAGGATGTGATCGTCCTCATTCGGGAGCCGTTCCTCGAAACTTGTCCATCTCAAGAAGTGATTGAGTTGTCTGTTAGCATTCGTTGACGAAACATGCATGATCTAAAAAATTATTATTACCTCTGTTTTAAAGCCAAGAGCTCTGGTGCATGTTTTGTCTTTGTTTCCGACTACGGGTTTTCAACCTTGCCAACAAAAGCCACGTTTCGAGAGTCTCCACCTTCTTTAAAAGCACCAACTACTGAGAGCATGATTGTCATTCTGAGTGTAATGTGCATTGTCCCAAAGTAGCATTGTCTTTTGCATGATTGTGATATCGTTTATTCTGAAATCATTGTATCTAGTCATCACTTAAACCTTGGAGGTGCCCCTGCATTTATGTTTTGCTTCACTAAAGGGGGCAAGCGAGATATCACTTTATCATATTTGCACACCATGTTCATTACAAATCTATTTGATGTTTCAGTATCATATTGTAAAACTTTCAGTTCTTTGTGATTTTCTCATGAGGAAACTTAATTACTATAGATTCATTGTCTCAGTAAGCTTTTGTAATATGACTATGAAAAAGTCATATATGGTTAATAGCATGTCACCACAGAAATTATTCTTGTTATCATTTACCTACTCGAGGACGAGCAGGAATTAAGCTTGGGGATGTTGATACGTCCAAAACGTATCTATAATTTATGCTTGCTCCATGCCTCTTTTGGGTGATATTGCTACGATATTTATACACTTCCATACACTTTTGATCATATTTGGACTAACCTATTAACTCAGTGCACCCCAGTGCCAGTTTCTGTTTTTGGCTGTTTTTGTATTTCAGGTTTTCCCATTACGAGAACTGTCAGAAAAATACCGGAAAAATTATATAAAAAATCAGCGTTCCAGAAGGTTCCCGGTAGCCGAAGTACAGCCGGGGGGGCCACCAGGGCTCCAGGCGCCCTGGTGGCGCGCCCCCCTGGGCCGCGCCGGGGGGGGGGGGCGCCTGGGCCCCCCGAGCCCCGTCTGGTGCCCCCCTTTGGCATATATTTAGACCGTCTCCCAAAACCCTCGAGACGGGAACCCTTTTTCGCGATCTCATTTCTGTTCCGCCGCCGCCGCCGCTTCCAAGATCGGGAGCACCAGGAGAACTCTTCCGGCACCCTGCCGGAGGGGAGGATCACCACCGGGAGCTTCTCCACCACCATGGACGCCTCCCGGGTGAGTTGTGAGTAGTCTCCCTTGGACCATGGGTCTATGACCAGTAGCTATGTGATGTTCTCCTCCCGTTCTTGTGCTTCACTAATTAGTCCTCGTGAGCTGCCCTACATGATCGAGGCACATATGTAATCCTTATGCTGTTGCTATGATGAGTTTGCTGGGATCCGATGGATTATGAGATTATGTTCAGATTGTGTTTGAGTAATATATTTGATTCACCTCTTTTATATTTATGTTCGTAAGTAATTCTTGCATGTTCTCCGTTGTTATTTATTGCTTTGGCCAAGTAGTAGGTAGTGACTCCAAGAGGGAACGTTATGCTTGATTGTGGGTTCATGCCCCTCGATGACTAGCTTGAGTGACAGAAACATGAGTCTAGGGGATGTGCTGTTGCCACAAGGGGGAAAACAACGGTGCTTGTGCCCGCGGGTGCAAGGATTGTTTACTTTACGCAAAGTTCTTTTAATGCAGTTGTTTGTTGCTTTGAGTTTACACTATGGGTGGGACTCACAACTTAATACCAGCGAGATGTTCTGGATAGATATCTCAAGGTGGATGATTAGTAGTAGATATTGATGGATTTGGGTCTACTTACCTTGGCGTACCGCCCATGCTTTGAACCTCTACCTTTCTTGCAATATAATTAGCATTGGTTTGCGCACATAATTCTGTCAATTGCCCAGCTGTAATTCGTTTACCTCACATAGCTGTTTTATCGTCTTTTGGGAGAGAAACATCACTAGTGAACATCATGAGACTCCGGTCCATATTACCATCATTGATCACATCCGCTATTTACTTTTCCGCTTTTTACTTACTATTGCAATTATATCTATCACTATTATCACTTGCGTTTGATCCTTTATAAACTACAAGGCCGGAGAGATTGACAACCTCTCTGTACTCGTTGGGAGCAAAGTTATTTGTATCTGTGTGCAGGTCCACGTTGATTGCTAATATATCTGGCGCCGTTAGCAGTTGACACCTTCTTGTTGAAACTGGGAGTCTCAGGGAAATCGATCCTTGGTATTGCCAAGGGAAAACTTCCGCTGCACTGCATATCAAACCTTCCACTTGGGGTAACCAACGAGGGGCGAGAAGCCATCAGCTTCCCTACATGATCGAGGCACATATGTAATCTTTATGCTGTTGCTCTGCTGAGTTTGCTGGGATCCGATGGATTATGAGATTATGTTCAGATTGTGTGTGAGTAATATATTTGATTCACCTCTTTTATATTTATGTTCTTGAGTAATTCTTGCATGTTCTTCGTTGATGTTTATTGCTTTGGCCAAGTAGTAGTTAGTAACTCCAAGAGGGAACGTTATGCTTGATTGTGGGTTCATGCCCCTCGATGACTAGTTTGAGTGACAGAAACATGAGTCTAGGGGATGTGTTGTTGCCACAAGGGGGAAAACAACGGTGCTTGTACTTGCGGGTGCAAGGATTGTTTACTTTACGCAAAATTCTTTTAATGCAGTTGTCTGTTGCTTTGAGTTTACACTATGGGTGGGACTCGCAACTTAATACCAGCGAGATGTTCTGAATATATATCTCAAGGTGGATGATTAGTAGTAGATGCAGATGGATTTCGGTCTACTTGCCTTGGCGTACCGCCCATGCTTTTGAGCCTCTATCTTTCTTTACAGCATAGTTAGCATTGGTTTGCGCACATAATCCTGTCAATTGCCCAGCTGTAATTTGTTTACCTCGCTTAGCTGTTTTATCGTCTTTTGGGAGAGAGACATCACTAGTGAACATCATGGGACCCCGGTCCATATTACCACCACTGATCACACCCGCTATTTACTTCCTGTTTCTATTTCCTAGTTGCAGTCATACCTATCACTATTACCTCTTGCGTTTGATCCTTTGTAAACAGCAAGGCCGGAGGGATTGACAACCTCTCTGTACTCGTTGGGAGCAAAGTTATTTGTATCTGTGTGCAGGTCCTGTCAACCGCTAAGTTGGCGCCGTTAGCGTTGACACCTACTTGTTGGCCCTCGGAGTCTCACGGGATTCGATCCTTGGTATCTTGCCAAGGGAAACTTGTCGTTGCGCTACATCTCAAACCTTCCACTTGGGGTAACCAACGAGGGGCGAGAAGCCATCAGTCTCTTCGAATTATTGGTTTGGTTTGGTCTACTAGATCTATAGTTCTTGCAATGGGAGAAGTGCTTGGCTGTGGGTTCAATCTTGTGTGTCCTTTAACAGTGACAGTAGGGGCAGCAAGGCACGTATTGTATTGTTGCCATCGAGGATAAAAAGATGGGGTTTTCATCATATTGCTTGAGTTTATCCCTCTACATCATGTCATCTTTCTTAAGGTGTTACTCTGTTCGTATGAACTCAATACACTAGATGCATGCTGGATAGCGGTCGATGTGTGGAGTAATAGTACTAGATGCAGAATCGTTTCGGTCTACTTATCTCGGACATGATGCCTATATACAATGATCATGCCTAGATAGTCTCATAATTATTCGCTTTTCTATCAATTGCTCGACAGTAATTTGTTTACCCGCCATAGAATACCATGTTGGAGATATGCCCTAGAGGCAATAATAAAAGCATTATTATTATATCTCCTTGTTCATGATAATTGTCTGTTATTCATGCTTGAATTGTATTGTACGGAAACAGCGATACATGTGTGAATACACAGACCACAATGAGTCCCTGGTAGGCCTCTAGTTACCAGCTCGTTGATCAACAGATGGTCACGGTTTCCTGACCATGGACATGAGATGTCAGTGATAACGGGATCACATCATTAGGAGAATGATGTGATGGGCAAGACCCAAACTTGAGCATAACACGAGATCGTATAGTTCGTAATGCATAAGCTTTTCGGTGTCAAGTATTTATTCCTTAGACCATGAGGTTGTACAACTCCCGGATACCGTAGGAATACTTTGGGTGTGCGAACCGTCACAACGTAACTGGGTGGCTATAAAGGTACGCATCGGGTATCTCCGAAAGTGTCTGTTGAGTTGGTACGAACCGAGACTGGGATGTTGTCACTCCGTATGACGGAGAGGTACCTCTAGGCCCACTCGGTAAGTCATCATCATAATGAGCTCAATGTGACTAAGTAGTTAGTCACGTGATGATGAATTACGGATCGAGTAAAGAGACTTGCCATAACGAGATTGAACAAGGTATCGGGAATACCGACGATCGAATCTCGGGCAAGTACCGTACCGATGGACAAAGGGAATAACATACGGGATTGAGTGAATCCTTGACACGGTGGTTCATCCAATGAAGATCATCGAGGAACACGTGGGAACCAATATGGGTATCCAGATCCCGCTGTTGGTTATTGACCGGAGAGTGGTCTCGGTCATGTCTACGTGTCTCCCGAACCCGTAGGGTCTACACACTTAAGGTTCGGTAACGCTAGGGTCGTAGAGATAAATGCACGTGGAAACCCGAAAGTTGTTCGGAGTCCCAGATGAGATCCCGGACGTCACGAGGAGTTCTGGAATGGTCTGGAGGTAAAGATTGATATATGGGAAATCCAGTTTCGGCCAACGGGTGATCTCCGGGGGTCACCGGGAGCGTCCCGGGACCACCGGAGGGGCCCCGGGGGTCCACCGGGTGGGGCCACCCATCCCGGTGGGGCCCCTAGGCCGCAAGGGGATGTGTACAGCCCTCTGGGCTGGCGCACCACAAGGTGGCCCACCTCCCCATGCGCCTAGGGTTAAAACCCTAAAGGGAGGGGGGCCACCACTTGCCTTGGGGGAGGGGGACTCCTCCCTGGCCGCCGCCCCCCCTTGCAGATAGGATCTGCAGGGGGCTGGCGCCCCCCTGGCCCCCTATATATATGTGGGGGGGAGAGGTCAGCCGCACCCAAGCCCTGGCGCCTCTCCCCCTCCCGCCACACCTCCATACTCCCAACGCAGGGCGCCCGGCGAAGCCCTGCTGCGATCTCCACTGCATCCGTCATCACGCCGTCGTGCTGCCGGATCTCTGACGACTTCTCCTCCCCCCTTGCTGGATCAAGAAGGAGGTGACGTTGCTGCACCGTACGTGTGTTTAACGCGGAGGTGCCGTCCGTTCGGCGCTAGATCATCGGTGACGAAGAACGTGAAGAGTACGACTACTTCATCCCCACTTCGTTGAAAGCTTCCGCACGCGATCTACATAACGGTATGTAGATGCACTCTTACTTGCTCGTTGCTAGATGTATCCATAGTTGGATCTTGGTGAAGACGTAGAATTTTTTTGAATTATGCTACGTTCCCCAACAGTGGCATCTGAGCCTAGGTTTTATGTGTAGCATCTTGCACGAGTAGAACACAAAGCAGTTGTGGGCGTATGATCTTGTTCAACTTTCTTACCGTTACTAGTCAATCTTGATTCGGCGGTATTGTGGGATGAAGCGGCCCGGACCGACCTTACACGTACGCTTACGTGAGACTGGTTCCACCGACAGACATGCACTAGATGCATAAGGTGGCTGGCGGGTGTCTGTCTATCCTACTTTAGTCGGATCGGATTCAATGAAAAGGGTCCTTGTGAAGGGTAAATAGAAGTTGACAAATCACGTTGTGGTTTTGGCGTAGGTAAGAAACGTTCTTGCTAGAAATCCTATAGAAGCCACATAAAACTTGCAACAACAATTAGAGGACGTCTAACTTGTTTTTGCAGCATGTGCTATGTGACGTGGTATGGCCAAGAACGAAGATGTGATGAATGATATATGTGATGTATGAGATTGATCATGTTTTTGTAATAGGGAATCACGACTTGCATGTCGATGAACTTGACAACCGGCAGGAGCCATAGGAGTTGTCTTAGTTATTGTATGACCTGCGTGTCACTGAATAACGTCATGTAATTACTTTACTTCATTGCTAAACGTTAGCTATAGTAGTAGAAGTAATAGTTGGCGTGACGACTTCTTCGAGACACGATGGTGGAGTTCATGATGATGAAGATCATGGTGTCAAGCCGGTGACAAGATGATCATGGTGCCCCGAAGATGGAGATCCAAGGAGCAAGATGATATTGGCCATATCATGTCACTTTAATTGATTGCATGTGATGTTTATCATGATTTTGCATCTTGTTTACTTAGAACGACGGTAGTAAATAAGATGATCTCTCACTAAAAATTTCAAGTATTGTGTTTCCCCTAACTGTGCACCGTTGCTAAAGCTCGTTGCTCCGAAGCACCACGTGATGATCGGGTGTGATAGGTTCTAATGTTCGCATACAACGGGTGTAAGACAGATTTACACACACGATACACTTAGGGTTCACTTGACGAGCCTAGCATGTACAGACATGGCCTCGGAACACGGAAGACCGAAAGGTCGAACACGAGTCGTATAGAAGATACGATCAACATGAAGATGTTCATCGTTGATGACTAGTCCGTCTCACGTGATGATCGGACACGGACTACTCGATTCGGATCGTGTATCACTTAGATGACTAGAGAGATGTCATTCTGAGTGGGAGTTCATTATAATTTGATTAAGATGAACTTAATTATCATGAACTTAGTCTAAATTCTTTACAATATCTCTTGTAGATCAAATGGCCCACGCTCCAGTTTCCCTCAACTTCAACGCGTTCCTAGAGAAAACCAAGCTGAAAGACGATGGTAGCAACTATACGGATTGGGTCCGTAACCTGAGGATTATCCTCATAGCTGCCAAGAGAACCTATGTCCTTGAAGCACCGCTAGGTGATGCACCCGTTCTCCCGGCAAACCAAGACGTTATGAACGCTTGGCAGTCACGTTGTGATGATTACTCCCTGGTTCAGTGCGGCATGCTTTACAGTTTAGAATCGGGGCTCCAAAAACGTTTTGAGCACCACGGAGCATATGAGATGTTCGAAGAGCTGAAAATGGTTTTCCAAGCTCATGCCCGAGTCGAGAGATATGATGTCTCTGACGCATTCTACAGCTGTAAGATGGAGGAAAACAGTTCTGTAAGTGAGCACATCCTCAAGATTTCAGGATTGCACAATCGCTTGTCTCAGCTGGGAATGAATCTCCCAGATGAAGAGGTCGTTGACAGAATCCTCCAGTCGCTCCCACCAAGCTTCAAGAGCTTCGTGTTGAACTTCAATATGCAGGGGATGGAGAAGTCCATTCCTGAGGTATATTCAATGCTGAAATCAGCGGAGGTTGACATCAAGAAAGAACATCAAGTGTTGATGGTCAATAAAAACGGTGCAGTTGCTCACATTTGTAACTCAAAACAGGAGCTGCGGAATAAACGGAGACTGGCGAAGGATGAGGTGACGATGCGCGTCGGGAATGGTTCCAAGGTCGATGTGATCGCCGTCGGCACGCTGCCTCTACATCTACCCTCGGGATTAGTTTTAAACCTCAATAATTGTTATTTAGTACCAGCTTTGAGCATGAACATTGTTTCTGGATCTCGTCTTATGCGAGATGGATATTCTTTCAAATCGGAGAATAATGGTTGTTCTATTTATTTGAGAGATATGTTTTATGGTCATGCCCCGCTGGTCAATGGTTTATTTTTGATGAATCTCGAACGTAGTGATACACATATTCATAGTGTAGATGCCAAAAGATGTAAAGTTGATAATGATAGTCCCACATACTTGTGGCATTGCCGCCTTGGTCATATTGGTGTCAAACGTATGAAGAAGCTCCATTCGGATGGACTTCTAGAGTCTCTTGATTATGAATCATTTGACACGTGCGAACCATGCCTCTTGGGCAAGATGACCAAGACTCCGTTCTCCGGAACAATGGAGCGAGCAACCAACTTGTTGGAAATCATACATACCGATGTGTGCGGTCCAATGAGTGTTGAAGCTCACGGAGGCTACCGTTATGTTCTCACCCTCACAGATGACTTGAGTAGATATGGGTGTAATGCCCCGGATGTAATACTTTCCCTTTTGGGGTATATAATATATCTCCGGCTTCATCTATTCAATTTCGGGTTCTTTGTCTTTCGGGTTTTTGTCGTTTTGTTGTGTGAGTGTGTGGCATTCATTCATATCATGTAGACATGGGCATTGCATTGCATTTGTGTTGTCGGTTGCATCCGGTTCCGCGTGTTTCTTCCCGTTGTCCGTTTCGCGTTCCGGAGCTCCCTCACGTGTCTGTGACGTCCCGTAGGCCTACTTTGTTGTTCGGGCGTGTAACGTTACCGGTGTGCCGCGAGGTTGTTGTCTGTGTTGTTGTTCTGTTGTGTGCAACCCGCCTCGCAAATCTCGTCTCGTTTGGACTCCGTTGGCTTTCCCATCCGTTGTCCGTGTGGGTCCAAAGTGCCTTCACTTCGTGTCCCGGAAACACCCCTACTGCAGTCTTTTATCTCCTCCTAGGCCTTTTAAATCTACCCCCGCGATCGGATCCGTCGGATCGCGATCGGAGGGCTCCTAGCGCCCCTAAATTCCTCCCTAACCCTAAAAACTGCTATATATTAGACCCTAGTCTAAATTTGGCATCTCTAGCTTCTTCTCCACCCTCTCCCCCTCCATTTTCGGATCTGGCCATCCCCTCCTTGCCACTTGGCCAGATCCACGAAGGATCCAGCCGCAGCTCGAAGCAGCCCCGACCAGATCCCCTCGAAGCCACCGCGAGTCAACGCGCCAGGCCGCTCGGCCGCTCCTTCCGCCAGGTCGACGCCTGTCCGCATCGACCGACCGAGCCGAGCCGTTCGCCAGAGCCCGGGGGACCAGATCCCCGTCGCTAGGAGGCCTGAGGCAGCCGTTCCCGCATCGCCCTCGCACCTCCAGGCCGAGGCACGAGCCCAGCCGCAGCTTCGTCACCGCCGCCCTGGGCCAGCCGCGAGGCACATCTGCCGTCGCCTCCTCTTCGCACCGCGCCAGCCGCGAGGCCAGGCCGGGCCTCCCTCCCTCGCCGGGCCGCCTCCCTTCCCTCCGCTCCACGCGGCCCGCCTCCCTGCAGGCCCGGTCACCTCTGCCAGGCCGCGCCCTCCACCGCGGGCCGCCGCCCCGCAGGCTCCCGCAGGCCGCCTCGCCGGGCCCGCACCGCCATTCCTCTACCGGGCCTCTGCCTCGCCGAGTGGGCCACCGCTCGGGCCGCAGCAGCCGTCGGGCCAGATCCGTCTCCAGATCCGAAGCCCGTGGATGTTTTTTCCCCAGATCTGAGGTTGCCCCGATTGCACTAAGTCCCTGTTTTTGTTAATCTCTGATGCAATGTTTGACCATGCATAACTTTTTGTCTGTTGCTCCGTTTTGCGCGTGTAGCATGTCCAGACGTTCGTGGGGTTGTGCTCTACGTTTTATCTGTTGTAGTCATGCATGTTAGAGATCATCTAGGTGCTTGTTTTGCTGTTGCAAGAGTGCATCATGATATAAACTGCTGCTATGTGTTATTTTTGTGCCACCTTTGCCATGTGATATCTTTTAGCTCGTTTGTCCAATTGATGCAAATGACATGTCCACGTGTTCGTCTTGCCACGAACTACGTGTTGCTTGTGATAGGTTGCATGGTAGATTTATTATTGCCTTGTTATCATTGTTGCAAAGTGCCATGTGGCTCTGATGTGTTTCACTTGTTATGAAATGCCATCTTGTTGAGCTCGTTGCAATCGTTGTGTTCACCCCTATGATGCATGCTTGTGTGTATCGGGATCACCTTCTTGTGCACTTTGATGAGGTGCTTACCTCTTGCCATGTTTAGATTCGAGGTGACTTAAACATGCTCTTTTATATGCCATGATGATATTGCTGTTTTAGGACTTAGTGGATTTTCACTAAGTCTGAAATCTGTAACGTTCCGATGCCATGTTCGTGTGATGTTCTAGGACAAAGCATGTTAGTTTTGGAGTGGATCTTGATTGTTCCTTGTAGTATATATTGTTGTCTTTCCATTCATGTCCTCACATGTCCATTTAAGTGGCTGTAGCATGTTTATCTTTTGCTCCAAAGTTTCAATAAAATTCTGCTGCCAGAATTTTATTGTCAAGTTCAATATGTCCAAGATCATTGCTATTGATCCGTGACTCCGTTGGGGGTGCACCTTGGACTTAGTTGCTGTACTATATGTCTAGTTTGTGTTCATGTCCTTTGCCATGTTATTTAAATGCTGTAGCTCAATTATTTTGAGCTCCGAAGTTGCTATGATGCTGTAATTTTCAGCTTTCGCTCAAATCTTGTTTCGGGCATAACTTTTAGCCCGTAACTCCGATTTCAGCGAATCTTATATCAAACTTGATTGTTTTTCTGTGTAGAATAATAATATCAGATTGTTATCATGTTTTGAGGTGATTTGCTTGAGTGATATTTTTCCGTGCTCTATGTGCATCCTTAGTGCATCCATCATGCATTCATCTTTTTCGAGTGCGCATTGCATCTTGTTGATTTGTGCTTGGTGTGATTGTTGTGTTTAGAGCCGGAAGCCGAGACCGAGTACGAGGTTGAGTACGAGGTTTCCAACGAGGTTGAGCACGAGGACCCTTCTTACGATCCGAACGACTTCTCTTCAGGCAAGATGACCGAACCCCGATAACATTACTATCTTTGCCTATTGCTAGTAGTCTCGATCTATAGTTTTGCCTCGATGCCCATGATCTTCTTGTCAGCCTCCTACTTGTAACCAATTGCCATGTTTAACCAACCTACCTATGCAAACCGTTGCTTGGCTAAGTACGCTTCGCTCAGCCCTTCTTATAGCATTGCTAGTTGCAGGTGAAGATCGAAGATGCTTGCTTCATGTTGAAGTTTGGTTGGGTTATATCACACTATATAAATGCTTAAATGAAATCATCTATATATTGGCAAGGGTGGAAGGCTAAGCCTTTTGCTTGGTGATTTGTTCCACTCATGCCGTTAGGAACCGTATAAACCGGTGTTATGTTCCTTGATTATGCGTTCCTAACACGGTTGGGGTGTATGGGACCCCC
>LR738709.1:723526251-723557982 GCA_902687465.1 Secale cereale | reverse complement strand
GACTTGAGTGTTGGTCCAAACTAGAGCCACTTGCGGATACCACCCGGTTCGCTGGGATCTTCGGTATCTGTACGTACTGCTCATCCGGACGTGTCCTGAGACCTAGATACGCGCGGCTACTATCAGGGTGTCGACACGCCGGGAGGATTTGCTGGATTAGCCTTACCTTAGCTCGGTATATCTTGAGCACGGGATTCCGAGGATACTCGGGTCTTCCCACTTTGGAGTTGCGACTCCGCGGATCATGGGCTTGTAATGGGTCAAGTTGGAACACCCCTGCAGGGTTTGAACTTTCGAAAGCCGTGCCCGCGGTTATGTGGCAGATGGGAGCTTGTTAATTCCGGTTGTAGATAACTTGACACAATGTTTCTAATACACTACCAGCGTGTGTTCCGTGACTGTCAATTTCCGAATAGGGATTCGGGAGTTGAACACGGAGGGGTTATGATTGTGGAGCTTGTAGCTAGGATCACTTCGTGATCACTTCTCGCCGAGGTTTTTCTCTTCTCGCTCTCACTTACGTAAGCTAGATGCTAGTTGCGCTGCAGACACTTATTCTTTTCTTCAGCCTTTTCCTCACCCAAAGGCTTTGATAGTCTTGTTACCCGGAGACGGGATTGCTGAGTCCTCTGTGGCTCACAGTTACTTCACACACCAGATGCAGGTCCAGCTGTGAGCTATCCAGGTGATGGCACCGAGCTGGATTGGGAGTACGACGAGGAGCGTAGCCGGTACTATGTGCGCTACCCGGACGATCAGTAGTGGAGACTCTTACTAGGATTTGATCCGCCTGTGGTTTATTTATCTAAGTTTGGTACTTTGACATTTGGCTTTTGCCCTTAGAGGGTTGTGATGTTCTTAATGTATGATGTTTGAGACTTGTACTGTAATTCTGTGACGTGGCGAGTGTAAGCCAACTATTTTCTGTTTACTATCCCCTCTTTTACATGAGTTGTGCAAAGATTACCAAACTTGAGATCATTCTAGGATGGATTTATGCCTTTAAGTCGTGCCTCGACACGTAGGAGGTATAACTCCATCCTGGGCATTACAATGGGTATATCTATTTGATGAAACACAAGTCTGAGACCTTTGAACATTTCAAGGAATTTCAGGATGAGGTCGAGAATCAACGTGACAGAAAAATAAAGTTCTTACGATCAGATCGTGGGGGTGAATATTTAAGTCATGAATTTGGCACACACCTTAGAAGCTGTGGAATTGTTTCACAATTGACACCGCCCGGAACACCTCAACGTAACGGTGTGTCCGAACGTCGAAATCGTACTCTGTTGAACATGGTGCGATCTATGATGTCCCTTACAGATTTACCGCTATCTTTTTGGGGTTATGCTTTAGAGACTGCCGCATTCACTTTAAATAGGGCTCCGTCGAAATCCGTTGAGACGACTCCGTATGAACTTTGGTTTGGCAAGAAACCGAAGCTGTCGTTTCTGAAAGTTTGGGGTTGCGATGCTTATGTCAAGAAACTTCAACCTGAAAAGCTCGAACCCAAATCGGAGAAATGCGTCTTCATAGGATACCCAAAGGAAACAATTGGGTACACCTTCTACCACAGATCCGAAGGCAAAGTCTTTGTTGCCAAGAATGGATGCTTTCTGGAGAAAGAGTTTCTCTCGAAAGAAGTGAGTGGGAGGAAAGTAGAACTTGATGAGGTGACAGTCACCCCTCCTGCACCGGAAAGTAGCGCAGCGCAGGAAACTGTTCCTGAGGTGCCTGCACCGACAAGGGAGGAAGTTAATGATAATGATCATGAAGAAACAGATCAAGTTACTACTGAACTTCGAAGGTCCACAAGGGCACGTTCCGCACCAGAGTGGTACGGCAACCCGGTACTGGAAATCATGTTGTTAGACAACGGTGAACCTTCGAACTATGAAGAAGCGATGGCGGGCCCAGATTCCAATAAATGGCTTGGAGCCATGAAATCCGAGATAGAATCCATGTATGAAAACAAAGTATGGACTTTGGTGGACTTGCCTGATGATAGGCACGCCATAGAAAATAAATGGATATTTAAGAAGAAGACAGACGCGGATGGTAATGTGACCATCTATAAGGCTAGGCTTGTCGCTAAGGGTTATCGACAAGTTCAAGGGATTGACTACGACGAGACTTTCTCTCCCGTAGCGATGCTGAAGTCAGTCAGAATCATGTTAGCTATTGCCGCATTCTATGATTATGAGATATGGCAAATGGACGTCAAAACAGCATTCCTTAACGGCTTCCTCAAGGAAGAGTTGTATATGATGCAACCAGAAGGTTTTGTCGATCCAGAGAACGCTAACAAGGTATGCAAGCTCCAGCGCTCGATTTACGGGCTGGTGCAAGCATCTCGGAGTTGGAATATTCGCTTTGATGAGGTGATCAAAGCGTTTGGATTTATACAGACTTATGGAGAAGCCTGTATTTACAAGAAAGTGAGTGGGAGCTCTGTGGCATTTCTCATATTATATGTGGATGACATATTGCTGATGGGAAATGATATAGAATTCTTGGAAAATGTAAAGGCCTACTTGAATAAAAGTTTTTCAATGAAGGACCTTGGAGAAGCTGCTTACATATTAGGCATCAAAATCTATAGAGATAGATCAAGACGCCTCATCGGTCTTTCACAAAGTACATACCTTGACAAAATATTGAAGAAGTTCAATATGGATCAGTCAAAGAAAGGATTCTTGCCTGTTTTGCAAGGTATGAGATTGAGCAAAGCTCAGTCGCCGACCACGGCAAAAGATAGAGAAAAGATGAGTGTCATTCCCTATGCCTCGGCCATAGGTTCTATCATGTATGCCATGCTGTCTACCAGACCTGATGTGAACCTTGCCATAAATTTGGTAGGGAGGTACCAAAGTGATCCCGGTACGGAACACTGGACAGCGGTCAAGAACATCCTGAAGTACCTGAAAAGGACTAAGGATATGTTTCTCGTTTATGGAGGTGACGAAGAGCTCGTCGTAAAGGGTTACGTCGATGCTAGCTTCGACACAGATCTGGATAACTCTAAGTCACAAACCGGATACGTGTATATTTTGAATGGAGGGGCAGTCAGCTGGTGCAGTTGCAAGCAAAGCGTGGTGGCAGCATCTACATGTGAAGCGGAGTACATAGCTGCTTCTGAAGCAGCGCAGGAAGGAGTCTGGATGAAGGAGTTCATCACCGACCTAGGAGTCATTCCAAGCGCGTCAAGCCCGATGACTCTCTTCTGTGACAACACTGGTGCTATTGCTATTACCAAGGAGCCCAGGTTTCACAAGAAGACCAAGCACATCAAGCGCCGTTTCAACTCCATCCGGAATTATGTTCAGGATGGAGACATAGATATTTGTAAAGTGCATACGGATCTGAATGTCGCAGACCCGCTGACTAAACCTCTTTCACGAGCAAAACATGATCAACACCAGAACTCTATGGGTGTTCGATTCATCACGATGTAACTAGATTATTGACTCTAGTGCAAGTGGGAGACTGTTGGAGATATGCCCTAGAGGCAATAATAAAAGCATTATTATTATATCTCCTTGTTCATGATAATTGTCTGTTATTCATGCTTGAATTGTATTGTACGGAAACAACGATACATGTGTGAATACACAGACCACAATGAGTCCCTGGTAGGCCTCTAGTTACCAGCTCGTTGATCAACAGATGGTCACGGTTTCCTGACCATGGACATGAGATGTCAGTGATAACGGGATCACATCATTAGGAGAATGATGTGATGGGCAAGACCCAAACTTGAGCATAACACGAGATCGTATAGTTCGTAATGCATAAGCTTTTCGGTGTCAAGTATTTATTCCTTAGACCATGAGGTTGTACAACTCCCGGATACCGTAGGAATACTTTGGGTGTGCCAACCGTCACAACGTAACTGGGTGCCTATAAAGGTACGCATCGGGTATCTCCGAAAGTGTCTGTTGAGTTGGTACGAACCGAGACTGGGATGTTGTCACTCCGTATGACGGAGAGGTACCTCTGGGCCCACTCGGTAAGTCATCATCATAATGAGCTCAATGTGACTAAGTAGTTAGTCACGGGATGATGAATTACGGATCGAGTAAAGAGACTTGCCATAACGAGATTGAACAAGGTATCGGGAATACCGACGATCGAATCTCGGGCAAGTACCGTACCGATGGACAAAGGGAATAACATACGGGATTGAGTGAATCCTTGACACGGTGGTTCATCCGATGAAGATCATCGAGGAACACGTGGGAACCAACATGGGTATCCAGATCCCGCTGTTGGTTATTGACTTAAGAGTGGTCTCGGTCATGTCTACGTGTCTCCCGAACCCGTAGGGTCTACACACTTAAGGTTCGGTAACGCTAGGGTCGTAGAGATAAATGCACGTGGAAACCCAAAAGTTGTTCGGAGTCCCGGATGAGATCCCGGACGTCACGAGGAGTTCCGGAATGGTCCGGATGTAAAGATTGATATATGGGAAATCCAGTTTCGGCCAACGGGTGATCTCCGGGGGTCACCGGGAGCGTCCCGGGACCACCGGAGGGGCCCCGGGGGTCCACCGGGTGGGGCCACCCATCCCGATGGGGCCCCTAGGCCGCAAGGGGATGTGTACAGCCCTCTGGGCTGGCGCACCACAAGGTGTCCCACCTCCCCATGCGCCTAGGGTTAAAACCCTAAGGGGAGGGGGGCCACCACTTGCCTTGGGGGAGGGGAACTCCTCCCTGGCCGCCGCCCCCCCTTGCAGATTGGATCTGCAGGGGGCTGGCGCCCCCTTGGCCCCCTATATATATGTGTGGGGGGGGGAGGGCAGCCGCACCCAAGCCCTGGCGCCTCTCCCCCTCCCGTCACACCTCCATACTCCCAACGCAGGGCGCCCGACGAAGCCCTGCTGCGATCTCCACTGCATCCGTCATCACGCCGTCTTGCTGCCGGATCTCTGACGACTTCTCCTCCCCCCTTGCTGGATCAAGAAGGAGGTGACGTTGCTGCAACGTACGTGTGTTGAACGCGGAGGTGCCGTCCGTTCGGCGCTAGATCATCGGTGACGAAGAACGTGAAGAGTACGACTACTTCATCCCCACTTCGTTGAAAGCTTCCGCACGTGATCTACATAACGGTATGTAGATGCACTCTTACTTGCTCGTTGCTAGATGTATCCATAGTTGGATCTTGGTGAAGACGTAGAAATTTTTTGAATTATGCTACGTTCCCCAACATACCACTATCATGAGAGAAGCCACTAGAGAAAACTATGGCCCCTGGGCCTATCTTTATCATATTACTTATCCTTCAACTAGCCAATTTCTGCCGTCGTTGTTTATTTGATTTCTTTACTTTCTGTTTCTATATCAAAATACCAAAAATATTATCTTATCATCTATATCAGATCTCACTCCCGTAAGTGGCCGTAAAGGGATTGACAACCCCTTATCGTGTTGGCTGCGAAGTTCTTATTTGTTTGTGCAGGTGCGAGGGACTGGCGCGTGGTCTCCTACTGGATTGATACCTTGGTTCTAAAAAACTGAGGGAAATACTTACGCTACTCTGCTGCATCTCCCTTTCCTCTTCGAGGGAATACAACGCAAGCTCAAGAGGTAGCAGTCGGTGACTGGGGGGAAACGCTCCCCAAGGCGCGGTTTTCGCCGGGTCACCCCCAGGCGGTGCTATTTGGGCGTCCCTAGGGGGCCGAATGGCTGGAGATGCTCTAACAACGAGGGACTTATGGAAAAGCATTCGACCATCAGATTTTCTATGCATTCTACGGGTCACACTTGCATTTTTACTTTTCAACTAAATAATCTGATATCCTCCTTTCAATGTTGTCCCATCCTCCTTGAAGGAACATGCCTCAACGTGTATGAAGCCTCTGCTATCATTGCTTTTACCAGTGGCTGGCAAGAAGTTTCCCCACTCTTGAGGGAGCGGCTGGTCTATGGGGGCAATGTGCGGGTGATGCAGGCACCCAAGGACGGTGTTATGGAGAGGGGGATGCAGGAGGTTGGACAATGTGGGGAGAGGGCGCTGGTTTTCAGGGATAAACCATGGAAAGAAAATCAGGGCAAGTGAGGGGATGAAACGACATCGATCAAGGGCAAGATTTTGTAGTGGCATTGGTTTTCAGCATGACAAGACCATAAAATTACAATAATAAGAGAAATAAAAAGGATAAACAACTTTCTCAAAGACACATGCAAGGAACTTTGCTCAAGTAGGAAAGAACAAAGCCGAAAATGGATGGGGAGGTTTTTCAAGTTACAACAACTACTACTTAGAGAACGATGTTCATTTAGTCAGGACAACCACTAACCCCAGACAATTGACAAACAGATGCAGTAGAACTGGAAAAACATATAAGCTTTAAGCCTCAATGTCACTGTAACATCCATCCCACAAAAACAAGCTCGAGAGAAATTACACAGCATCATGCTTAGCAAATTACAAGGCACATGACCAAAAAGATATGGAACTTCATCAAATAAAAGCCTCACAAAACCACCAAGGACACAACCAAATACCAAGTGGCATAGTCGTCTGTCACCCTTGTCCTCGTCGTCGCTATCGTCGTCATCGCTGTCCTTGCCTTCGTCAATGTCCTTGCTCTTGTCGCTGTCCTTGGCAATCCTGTCCTGGTAAATCTTGAGCTTAGCCTTCATATCAACAATGTACTCACGATGCTTCTCCGTAATGATCTTCACCACTTCGAGAGGTGTGAATCCATCGGTCAAGAGAACGCCCAAAGCTATGGAAGATGGGTGCCAGAAGACAAGGGATGGAGAAAAGTTGTTTAACTTCAACGCGTACTCAACAAAGCGATGATTCTGCTTCACAGACGATGTCGTCAGGACCTCAACCTCCAATGAAAGATGGCGCAGAAAATTGAGCACTCCCAGCAAGTCTTGCTCTTCAAGCAGAGCACCTGGGTCGCCCACGGTCACTACAAGCTCATTGTCCTACATGGCCGCGAACCAGTACACCTAACCTACGTCATGCACATGCCAGGCCCACCTGCCATAGAAACAACGATGCATCCCTGTTCATGACCAGACTTAGGCGGGCGCCGGGCTGGTCCAAACATATATTATGGACCCCGACAAAATACAATTACATATATTTTTGTACTAAACTTTTATATTCTTCTATACATATTATATCGTTAGACTACAACCTAAAAGAGTATGATGTTATGCCCTTAGTTGGCATAATTAATCACACAACAATATTCTAATTGTTAATTATTGTATTCCTTGTCATACGGTTGTAACATACATCGGTAAAAAAGTATGCTAAATTAAGTTATGTCTCTTAGCAAAAGTTATTTTTGATGATCACATAAATTATATAGTGTATACAAATTGTATGGGTGTGTGAACCTATCTTTATTTTAATATCTTCAAATATAATGATAGAGCTTCCTAAAGCATATTTTCTATAAAAAATCTTAAAAGTGCTTTCTAGTGTATTATTAGTCAAGTATATTTGAAGAAAATTATGGAGTATAAATTGAGTAGTTGGCAACTGAATCTTGGAAATTAAGCTCGGTAATAAATTGACAATATGTGTGTGCTCATTACTTGATACTTGATACTAAAGTAGCACCGCTTATAATAATTGAAAGCGCAGGTTTACTCCCGGAGGGGGGGGGGGGTGAATGGGAGATATTTAGAAATTCGTCAAACTCTGATGAATTTGACAAAGATCAGAGTGAAGAATTAGAAATAGTGTCGAAACTAAATCATCACCGAGAAATAAAACATGCATACAAGATAGATGCAGGTGAAGAACATGCAATCATATAGGGACCAGGCCCTAACAAATCGACTCGATTACATGACAAATTTCAGCCATCCCCATCTACCTCCAGTATGCCTACAATGGAATTAATCACTCTCGGTGGTGAGCATCATGAGGTTGTCGATGAAGAGGGGTTGTTGATGACGACGGCAAGGAATCCCCCTCTCTGGAGCCCCAAACGGACTTCAGATCAACCCTCCCAACATGAAGTGGCGGCGGCTTCGTATCATAAAATGCGATAATTCCTTCTCTCCATTTTTTTCTTGGGAAGACGGTACTTATGGACTTAGAAGTATGGCAAACGGGGACCTGTGGGACCCACAAGCTTGGACGATGCACCCGAGGGTGGGTGCCCCCTGAGCTTGTGGCTCACATGTGCTCCCCTCATGTAAGTTCTTGCGCCAGTATTTTGATTAATTCCAAAATAATTCTTCCTAAAGTTTCGTCCAATTCCGAGAACTGTTAATTCTCCACAAAAATAACACCAAAGTAGATCTGCTAAAAACAATGTCGGTCCGGGTTACTTTCATTCAAATAATGCAATTTAGAGTCCAAAACAAGAGCAAAGGTGTTTGGAAAAGTAGGTACATTGAGGGAGATGGTCTTCAAGGACTCATTGTCATCGAAGAGCAAGAAGACGACAAAGACTTTGAAACCGTTCTTGGCATGATTTTCAATGATGGTATTCGGCGGCCTAGGAGAGGGTCACAGTTTGGCCACATACAAATCAACTGTAATAGTGCCGAGGGCTATGCCAAGATCATGAGAGACTACTTTGATCCAAATCCAACCTATCCGGAGAAGTACTTTCGCCGGCGCTTTCAGATGCACACAAGTTTTTTGACCATATGAAAAAGCCATTGAGAAGTATGATGATTGGTTCAAGCTTCGAAGAAATGCATGCAGAGAGATAAGTGCAAACCCTCTGATGATGTGCATTGCAGTTGTATGAGTCTTGGCATATGGGTGTTCGGCCGATGCAATTGACGACTATGTTCGCATTGGTGAAGACACAATCTTGAAGGCCGTTCGAAGGTTCACTGAAGTAGCAATCGATGTTTTTGGACTGAGTACTTGAGAGCACCCAACGAGGAAGACACCCAGAGGCTGATGACTGAGAGTAAAACAAGAGGATGGCCAAGGGTGCTTGGATCACTTGACTGTATGCACTAGACAGGGAAGAATTGTCAGTACAAAGGCCACTGCAACAATCCAACAATCATTCTTGACACAATTGCAATGATGGATCTTTGGATATGACATTGATTCTTTGGTTTCTCTGGCTCTCGCAATGACTTGAATGTGCTGTCGGGATCACCATAGTTTTCTAGGCTTATTATAGGGATATACTCATGATTGCAACTATTTCGTCAATGGACACAATTAGTCGATGGGTTACTACCTTGCGGATGGCATTATCCTCCATGGGCCACATTAATCAAAACAATTCCGCGTCTAAAAGGTAGCAAAAGGAAGGCCTCATGGGAGTCGTAGCGCGCGAGCACGGCCTGCGCGTGCTCCGCCTCCTTCTCGCGCCTGGCCTTGGCGACCGTCGTACTGGTCCTTGCGGTCGTCGCGGGGGCCGGCCGTGGAGGACGCGGTAGAGGATCTCCGGAGGCTGCCGAACCTGGCGAAGCTCCCGAGGTTGACGGCGACGGCGAGGGTGCACGGGTGGTTGGAGTGCATCCAGAGGGCGATGGCGTGGCCGAGGCCCCGGACGCCGCGAAGATCACACACGAGCGGCAGCGCGGCCACGTAGGCGGCCCTGGACGAGCTGGAAGAAGAAGTCGTCGCAGGGGTCGCCCGACGAGGCGTACGCCAGCAATTTGACATGGATGCAGTTGATGCATCCATGTACGTACAATTTGTTGTTGTAATTCATTGATAGTTGAAAGCGTGCTTGACAAGAATATAACTAGTACGGAGAGTGGAGAGTGGAGAGGCTCCTGGCGAGCTCGGGAGAGGCTATTTATAGCCGGGCGAGCTCGCGGCCGTGGCGACACGTGTGCCGGCGCACTGCAGCTCGGAGGCCATGCGGAGGGAGGGGAGAGGTGTCCAGAGGATTTACGCAACGTGGATGAGCTCGCAGGGGGACGACGTGGCCGAGCGTCCATGGAGGTGGGGACGGCAGACAGCGCGCGGACGGGGCTGTCATGGCGCTCCGGGGAGGAAAGAGGAGAAGGAGAGGGGTCCAAAGGATGTAGGGGAGGGAGGGCGACTCTGTGGACAGGCTGTGGTGGTGCGAGGACGTCGTTTAGACGGCGGCCGAAGGGCCCGACGTCGAGAGCGCGTCGAACGACATACCAGCCGCGTTGACATTTGTTCTGGGTGTCTCAAGCATGTCTGACAGGTGGGACACCCAGAGCGCGTCGAACTCGGCATGTCTGACAGGTCGAGAGCGCGTCGAACGGCATGCCAGCAGCGTGGTCACCGCGTGACTATGGCATTGGCGTCCCAAGCGTGTCTGGCAGGTTGGTAGCTCCCCCAGTAGCTTCTAGGTACAAGGAGACAACAGGACTGGCCCAAGAGGTGACTGGACTATACACAAATACTAATCAACAGAAAAGTGTTTGATTAATGGTGAGAGCAACGCACAAGTCCATTCGGCCTGATCTTTGGCTGAGAGTGATCATCCCCTATGGTGATAACCGTAGAAAAGTTTCAGCTCAATTGGATGAAGATAGCTAGCACTTCCTTTGCAAAGTGCCAAACTGGCCAGAAAATGAAAATGGAAGTTGCACTCCCATGGAGTGCTGGATTCAGCTCAAATTTGGTGTAGGATGATGATTTGGGTGTAGGAAGGCACTGTAAGAAGATTTCATACCATATGGATAAATAAAAAATGATACTTCCTTCACAATGCTTCCCACTGGACCGTAACTTGGGAAATGTTTGAGGGAAATTGGCTAAATTAAATAAGCCCAAATTATGTGGAGGGAGGTTATATTGGTATGAGAATGTCCTGGTAAAATTTCAGAAATTATGGAGGAATATGAAATATTGTTGCTTTACAAACTGAAATTATGACCAGAAGCAAAGATTGGACGGTGTGCTCACCATGAGCATGAAATCTTGAATATTTTTACATATCCAAGGTCCATATGGTCCAAAGGAATTATGAGATTTTTTTGGAAATTTTGGGAGTGACAGAAATGTAGGTTGCTTCACAACCTATGGCAAACAGGGTTATTCTTTTAATAGAAAAAGGAATATTCCCAAGAAATAAAGATTAGGGTTGGGCTAGGATGGAAATGGGGATGGCCTTGGGAAAAATTTGAGGGTGACGAATCACTTGGAAGAGGATAGAGAGATAATCTTCTCAGGTGTCAAGACCACAGAGCCACACACAAAAAATTCTAAATCAAAAATTCAAAGAAAGACAAAAGAAAAGAAAAGGGTCAAAAACTGGGGTGTCACAAACCTACCCACTTACAAAAATCTCGTCCTGGTGGCCGATTGCCATAGTAAAAAGGAAGCACCTTAAATATATAGGCTGGATGACTGTCAGGATAAAGTTAGTTTGTGTAACTTAGCAGCAGCAATTCCACCTACTACAGGAAGGTAGCTCATTAGTTTCCCTTGTGCAATGTGCATGCAGAGAGAACTTCCACCTCTGGTGCTCGAGGAGTACCAGGTGAAGATAATTTCTCAAGAGAAGTACATGTGACTGGACAAATTCACTAACGCTTGGTTGGCCATGCGACAAGAGGTTGTCTTCCCCATGCATGCAGATCAACTTTGTATGAATGGATTCATTTTTTTTATTATTTTTTTTTTTTTTTGCGGTTGTATGAATGGATTCAGTTGTGGGTGGGTGGGTTGATTTAGCTACTGAGATTTTCTAGCCGGGCTTTGCATGAGCATTGAGGAAAGCATTCGACAAGTGTGAAGATAAATTTGTGCCATGATTGCAGAAAATGAGTTGATGAAGTTTGGCTGTTGAAATAACGGTGTGAGATTTATGTCAACAACCTTCTTTCTCTATCCAAAAGCATCTCTCGACGTGGTCCTTGAAATCCATCGGTCCTCCTGCGTGCCCTTGAAATTCAAAGTGCTTTGAATCAAATTTAAATGTGGTCGGAGACGAGATGACTTGTGGAATTTCCTGAATTCCAGTAAATAAATTTTAAACCTCGTGGGCCATGCCAGTCAGATATCACACCTGAGGATTCTTTTTGTTGGAAACATGACCCAACTATTGTCAACAGCCATGCGATGCGAGTGCTGTAGGCCTCCCGCACCACCTCGTCCTGCAACGGCCAAGTTGCTGCTCCTCGCGGCCGCGCCAACTCCCTCGGCTGCACAAGGAGAAGGGCTCCGGCAAAGGCGGGCCGGTGATCGGCATCGACCTGGGCACAACCTACTCGTGCCGTGCGTGGCCGTGTACCGGGACGGCCGCGTGAAGATTATCGCCATTGTGCTCACCAGACCAGGATGAAGGAGACAGCCGAGGCATATCTCGGCGAGAAGGTCCGGGACGCCGTGATCACCATCCCAGCCTACTTCAACGACGCGCAGGGCCAGGCCACCAAGGACGCCGGCGGCATCGCTGGCCTCAACGTCGTCCGCCTAATCAACGAGCCCACCGCGGCCGCCGTCGCCTACGGGTACGGCCTCGACTGTTGGCGCAGCCCTAGACTAACTCTCTCTCTCGTTCACTGGTAGACCAAGGTAGAAGAAGAACAAAAGTTTTCCGGCCGCACGGACGGCCATTTTCTCACTTGTATTCTTCTTGCCAAAACAACCAGCTTACAATTCTTTAAATACCCTTACGTCACGCATGCACAGCCGGTCCACCATGCTGACCACTAACCGCATGATCCACTCGGCCTGGGCGTTCAACTAACGAGCCCATGATCCTAACTACTGGCTAACTACATGCACGCCGCACTTAGGTGCTTGACGCGAACGCTTCGGCCGCGCACAACGGACCGCTAATCCACCTAACTAGCTCAACCGGCTGTAGCACCACGCCATACACAGATGCGCACACACACGCATGTCACGCTGTTGCGTCACACACGTTCCGCCCGTCCCGCGTGCAACCGACACGCCCGACGAACCCGACGAGCCCGACGGCACCAGTGTGTCCCGCCCGTCCCGCGCGCACCGACGCGCCCGACGAGCCCGACCACACACGACGTGGCTTATTCCAACACATACCCCCTAAGCCACGGCCTAGAGGAGTCCGTCGTCGTCGACGTTGACGCCGGCCACGAGAGCCTGCTCCACCGCCGGTCCTTTCCGCAGCTGCGGGCACTCGCGCCGAAAGTGCCCGTGCTCCCCGCACTTGTAGCAGCGCCTGCGCCTGTTGCCGTCGTTGCCCGACGCCACGCTTCGCACGTCGTCGTCGCCTCGTGCACCGCCCTGCTGCCGCTCCCGTGCCCGTCACTGCGCCTGGGTCAGCAGGAGCTGATCGCCGCCGCGCTCGCCGCCGTCTCGTCCACGACGCCTAACCCGTTCGTCGAACGCGCGCAGCCGCCCGAGCGCCTCGTCGAAGGCCAGCTCCTCGACGACGCAAAACTGCTCGATGCCGGCGACGACGGGGAAGAGACGATCCGGCACCGTGTCCAGCAACTTCTTGACGAGCGCCGCGTCATCCAGCGTCTCGCCAAGGTTAGCGTACCTCGCCGCCATCGCCGCGAGCCTCCCACCGTACACGTCGAGCTCCTCGCCGTCCGCCATCTTCATCCGGTCGAACTCGCCGCGCAGCGTCGCCAGCCTCGCCGCGCGGACCCGGTCGGCACCGATGAACCTCACCTTCAGGGAGTCCCATACCTCCCTGGCGGTGAGCTTCGTCGACCTGCAGCAGCACATCCTCCGGCAACGCCCCGAGAAGCAACGCGCGCGCCGTTTTGTCCTTCCGCGCGTTCACCGTCGCGTCGCCCGGCGCCACCGCCTCCCACACGGTGTGGACGTCGAGGATCGCCTGCGCCTTGATGGCCCAGACCGTGTAGCTGTCCACGGTCAGCATCGGCATCGCTATCGTCGCCGATCCGCCCGCTCCGCCTCCGTGTGGGACGAGCGCCATGGTCGCCGGTGATCGCCCGAACCAAAGCTCTGATACCAATTGTTGGCTCAGCCCTAGACTAGCTCTCTCTCTGGTTCACTCACGGACGGAGGTAGACGAAGGTAGAAGAAGAACAAAAGTTTTCCGGCCGCACGTACGGCCCTTTTCTCACTTGTATTCTCCTTGCCAAAGCAACCAGCTTACAAGTCTTTAAATACCCTCACGTCACGCATGCACAGCCGGTCCACCATGCTGACCACTAATCGCATGATCCACTCGGCCTGGGCGTTCAACTAACGAGCCCATGATCCTAGCTACTGGCTAACTACATGCACGCCGCACTCAGGTGCTTGACGCGAACGCTTCGGCCGCGCACAACGGACCACTAATCCACCTAGCTAGCTCAACCGGCTGTAGCATCACGCCATACACAGATGCGCACACACACGCACGCCACGCTGCTGCGTTCCACACGTTCCGCCCGTCCCGCGTGCAACCGACACGCCCGACGAACCCGACGAGCCCGACGGCACCAGTGTGTCCCGCCCGTCCCGCGCGCACCGTCGCGCCCGACGAGCCCGACCACACATGCCGTGGCTTATTCCAACATCGACAAGGTGGCCGACAGGAAGGAGCGGAACGTGCTCGTGTTCGACCTCGGCGGCAGCACCTTCGACGTGAGCGTCCTCGCGACTAACGGCGACACCTATCTCTGAGGCGAGGACTTCGACCAGCCCGTCATGGACCACTTCATCCGGCTCGTCAAGCGGAAGCACGGCGTCGACATCTCAGGTGACGCGCGCGCGCTCGGCAAGCTCCGCCGCGAGTGCGAGCGCGCCAAGCGGGTGTTGAGCGGATCCGGCTTGCCTACTCCCTCCCCATGCTCCCACTTCATTCTACGGCTGTCTTTTTTCCCTTTTTCTTTCTAGATGAGTTCTAGCAAAATTATTCTTTCTAAACTAGTCATCTTCCCCCCTGATTTTAAGGAGGTGGGGCCGGACCTTATTTTGTTCCAATCAAATCAAGCCACGTACGCGCGAGTACGGATGGGCGCACGCGCGGGGAGCAGGCGAGTCTCGTCCGTGCTCAGCACCCAGCTCCAGGTCCGCGTGGAGGTCGAGTCGCTGGCCGACAGCTCCAGGTCAGCACCCGGACCCGCTTCGAGGAGCTCAACGTGGACCTCTTCCGCAAGGTCATGGCGCCCGTCAAGAAGGCCACGGCGGACGCCGGGCTGGCCAAGGGCGACGTCGACGAGGTGGTGCTGGTCGGCGGCAGCACCAGGATCCCCAAGGTGCAGCAGCTCCTCCGTGACTACTTCGGCGGCAAGGAGCCCCACAAGGGCGTCAATCCCGACGAGGTCGTGGCCTACGGCGCGGCCGTGCAGGGCGGCATCGTGTGCGGCGACGCCAAGGAGGTCGTGGTGTTGGACGTGACGCCGCTGACGCTCGGCATCAAGACGGCCGGTGAAGTGATGGCGAGCATGATCCCTCAGAAGTAGAACACGCCGATCCCGACCAAGAGAACCAAGATGTTCAGCACCTACGAGGACAGGCAAACAACTGACAACGGTGACCATCACGGTGTTCGAGGGCGATCGGAGCATGACCAAGCCACCAAGGACAATAGGCTGATGGGCAAGTTCGACCTGACCGGGATCACGCCGGCACCAAGGGGCACGCCACAGATCGAGGTGATCCTGGAGGTGGACGTGAAGGGCATCCTGCACGTGGGGGCAGCGGACAAGGTCACCGGCAGGTCGGAGAAGATCGAGATCAGCAGCGCTGGCCGTAGCATCAGCCAGAAAGAGATCGAGAGCATGGTGCATCAACCAGAAGGTGAGGGACAAGGTGGACGCGCGGAACAAGCTGGAGTCGTACTGTTTACAGCGCCCGAACGGCGGCCGGCGGCGAGCTGTGGGCCAAGATGGACGGCGGCGACTAGGAGAAGGTGAGAGAGGCCAGCGAGTGATTAGAGGCCAACCCGGACGCCGACAAGGCCGACTACGCGGAGAAGCTCAAGGAGCTCGAGGATGTCTGCCGCCCCGCCTTCACCGCCACCTACGGGAGCACACGGTGGTTATGAGGACGCGGGCAAGGAGGACACAACGATCATGAGGAGCTTTAGATTTTATTTATTTATTTGTCTTAGCTTAGTATGCACGATTAGACTTGAACTACGCACTTACTGACTGACAAACGACCAAGGTCATAAATCTTGTGCATTGTTTGGCTTGTTGATATTATTAATGCAATCATGACCTGTTAGCCTAGATAGATATGAATTTTACAGGAAGAAATTTGATTTTTCAGTAGAAATACAACATGCAATTTTATGCTTAAAAACCGCAACATCCACGGATGGTTTACAGAGAGTTTACTGTTTAGTAGCATTCCAAAACCATACAAGTTTTTAAAAACCCAGCGGTCCGACCAGAAAAAATAATAATCAGATTTGAGGTCTATTTTTGGTTTTTAAAGGTGTGTCGATCTTTTAGTTCAAAACAACAAATATCAAGAAAATTGTGTGAAACCTAGGAATCAAACATTTGACCCTGAGCCACCGCATGTTTTAAAATTCACTACCACTGGGCTAGCTACAATATATGATTTAATAATGGACTCCGACCAATAATACATGCAATCATTTGATGTATTTGTTTTTACAAAAATGACTTAAATATTCTCATTTTTGTCGCTATTGACCAGTTGAACTGGCAGGCCAACCACTAAAACCTAAACTGATTTGATTGCTGGTCCGCTTTTCTCAATAACCATTCCCCCCACCCCCACAATTTCACTGGGTGGCCCCCTCCCCCTTCTCTTATATCCAACCAAATCTCGCCATGTCATCTTTTGCCCGTAGTCCGTTAGAAATCTTCTCTAGATGTACATCTTTATGCTTAGTGCACAGTTTTTTTAGAACTTGACACTTAATTATAAGCAACAAAGCTACGTAGAGAAATTGTGGCTTTCGAACGGACTACAAACGAGATTACATTTTTTGACCGTGAAACAAACGAGATTACATTATGCTGAATACAATCTGAAGAAGAATGAAAATACAAATACTAAGAGCATCTACAACTCGACTATGCAAATCCTCCCCCTAAACGTCCGGCAGACGCGCCCGCGGACAACGTCGGTCGGCTCCTCATTTGTCCTCCCGGACAATCATACTCCCCATATACAAACCCTCATATCCATGCACGTCTATCATATAACGTAAAATCACCATCATCACCCCTGTAAACAGCAGGTGGGTCCTTGTAGTCCCTGGATGAGTAATGTTTGAAGCGACTGAGAACATATAACATTCTTGAACAGCAAAACTTTGGAGCCAAAAAAAATAGAAGATACAGCATGCTAAGAACCACAAAAACATAAGAACTGTCACCTGTCTGTTAATGTAACAGCGGGACTTTTTGCAGTAATATCAGGAATAATCTTGGGAGTTTTCTTATTCACATAGATATCGTGATTGTGGATTATTTGACCTGGTGCCGCAAATCCATCTTCAACCGTAGCTTTCTTCAATATCAAAACCAACCTCAAAAGTAGAGTGGCATATTCTGCAACCATGACAACTTCCACACTTGACAGCAGCAAGTGAAGAGAATAGAAAGAAGTCCAGATCCATTTATCCAACGCTTGCAACCTTTCCCACTTCAATATCTTCTCATCGCTTCTCCTCCCAACTTCTATTCCTATTGCAGATGATGCATTCTGAAGATTACCAGCTAGATATATGTTGGAACAGAAGCATTGTCAATGGCTGATAGGGGTGAAGCTCCACCTCCACTAGTTGGCTTGGGTGAATATCTGTCTCCACTGCTTGTCCGGAAACAAGAAGGATCTGATGATGCTGTCAGCGCAACTACACACCCATCTTCCAAGTGTTTTTTCATGCCTTCAAAAAGACATGATTGCCTCTTTTTCATGGATGCCAGAAGATGAGCTTCCCTGGTGCCTCTGATGTTCTAGGACAGACAACAGCGAGAGTAAATCCTGCAATGCAAAAAAGGAGACCGTTAACTTTATTTGTGGAAGTTTAACCTCAAGTGATTAAATAAGAGGCAAATTCAGATACTACGCAAAGTTAGCAGGTGGGCAACCTGCGGTGAATCGATCACTTCCCAGTGTCCATCTTCTGAGGACTCAAAGTAGACCCTACAAGGGCCAAGGAAGAGCAAGTAATTGTCATATCTGCAGTCTGATCCTAAGAGAACAATTTGTGGCTGATGTGCAAATCCTGTGGGTGATTCGTTAGCTCCAGAGTCAGCAATGTAATCCTGACTCCTCAGGCTTCCTGACTGTCCTTGCATAGAAGAATCAAAACTGTGCGAGCTTCATGTGTCTATTTAAGTACTCCCTCTGTAAACTAATATAAGAGTGTTTAGATCACTAAAATAGCATTCTAAACGCTCTTATATTAGTTTACGGAGGGAGTACTCATCACTAGATTGATGAATGGTCCGTGTACACTTGTTTAGCTTCCCACCTGAGGCATGCGACTGTGATCTCTGTATGTTAGACAGGACACTTTGTGGTTCCTATGAAAGGTAAGTATAAAACAATAATACTATAAGTTTCTGCAGCTTTCCAACAGGGCATACAAATAGAATTGTTTTCTCATTTCTTTCGTATATAGAACAAGTTGCTCGCTGGGGCTTATAACAGCGCCCTGTCAGCGGGTCCCACAGGACAGACGACTTAGATGGTCCACCCACTGTAACACAGCACCTAATCCTCACTAGGCATCGACTTGCTCTGTTCTCCTTCGTCAGTTAGCCTTGCTGCTTCCTCCTCGTTGTCAGGCTGGCTGTCACTGACAGGAGCTGCGACACTGCCCCCTCCATGAGATGCAGCTTGTCCCCAAGCCGGAAACCGCTTGCACATCACCTCATAATCTTCCCATGTCGACATCGTATCAGGCAGGGAACTCCAGTGTGCTAGTACCTGCAGATAAGCAGCATTACCCTTCTTGACCACACGTCGATCAATGATCTGTAGTGGTTCTTGTTCAACTGTATCCAGCTCCAATTGTGTTGGCAGAGAGGTATAGTCAATGGTTTGGCAATAATTCCATAATGGTGCACAAACTTTCTGTAGTAGCCTGTCAGACCTAAGCCCCTTAATTCAGTGACATCAGTTGGCACTGGCCAATTAAGCATGCATAGCTGTGGTATTCTCGAGGTCAGTTGATACTCCCTTGTCAGAGATGACATGCCCCAAATACGCCAACTTGGTTTGTACAAAAGTACACTTGCTGAGCTTGGCTGTAAGCTCGCTCTCCTGCAGCACCTGAAGAACTATTTGTAAATGTTTGACATGCTCAGAAAGAGTTGGGCTGTAAACCAGGATATCATCCACAAAGATCAACATGAATTTTCTGATATAGGGGACAAAGAGGGCATTCAGCAGGCACTGAAATGTTGCTGGAGCATTTGCCGGCCCAAAAGGCATGACTCTGAATTGGTATTGCCCTCCATGTGTTTTAAATGATGTCTTACTTTCATTGGTCTCCTTCTTCTAGAGTATCAAGGATTTCATCAGGCAAAATAGTCTTGCCACTTTCCATGACATGGAGTTGTGCCACTGCTGGAACAGCACACTGATGGCCCTGTGTGAATTTGTCTCCACACTTAAAACAAAGACCATTGGCTCTTCGGAAATCTTTTAGTTGCTTGGCTTTCCACAATTCTCTTGTTGCTGGTTTATATTGAGTCTGATCTGTTTTGCCGCCTCCATAAGTCTGTTTGTATGGACCATTATTTTTGTGTCCCTTCTTTGTACTTGCCACTAACTCTGCATGGATCATCGCTAGATTAACTGCTTCCTGCACAGATTCTGCACAGATCTCTGGTTTCAGTCCCAGCATAATTTTTTTTATTTTTTTTTTGCGAAAACAGTCCCAGCACAAACTGAATGACGAAGAAAACTTTGCTATGTGTCTCATATAGTAACAGCTCATACATCAGGTGTTCAAATGCTTTGCGTTATTCAGTTACTGTGCCTTTTTGTTTCAGCTGCAGAAGTTCACACATCCTACGCGTGTGGCCATTTATTTACTTCAAACTCTCACAGCACCGCCGCACACATGTAATCCCAGTCCACAATGTTATACAGTTTCTTATAAGACTGTAACCATAGTGCAGCATCATCAATCATGTGCATGGAAGCTGCTGTTGCCGGGTGAAGAACAGTAACTGGAGAATAACAGAGGAGCGGGGAGCCTGACAGAGCACAAGGAGGAACGGCGAAAAAGGAGCAGGTAGGGAGGAGGAAGAAGATAGAATTGTTTTCTCATTTCTTTCATATATCGAACAAGTTGCTCGCTGGGGCTTTATACAGCGCCCTGCCAGCGGGTCCCACAGGACAGACGACTTGCATGGTCCACCCACAGAAACACGGCACCTGATCCTCACTAGGCGTCGGCTTGCTCTGTTCTCCTTCGTCAGTTAGCCTTGCTGCTTCCTCCTCGTCGTCAGGCTGATTGTCACTGGCAGGAGCTGTGACAGTATGTTTTTCTGTCTCCACCTGATAATTCCACTTTCATGCTCAGGATAACTCTCTTGTAGACCACCAGATTCATCACCACTGCTGCTAGCATCCCCATCATCAACAACAGTTCAAGAATCCTCAGTATCTGATCTAGGATCTTCGTTTCCTTTAATCCGAGGATCAACACTGAAGAGAACAATGTCATGTCTCTGAGGATTCTTAACAACGATGTGTAGAAGGTGCAATCTTCGGACAAGTTTAAGACGATTTTTCTTTTTTTAGAAAAAGGAGGAGGACCCCCGGCCTCAGCCACTTTATTAATTATTCACACAAGACCTTACAAAGTCATACAACAGTAAGACTAAAGCCACCGTCTAGGAAACACCTGTCGCTACTCCTATCCAGATGATGAAGGGATGTTGATAGTCTGGGCTTAATACCAAACAGACCTCGCAGCCAAACCTAACATCTAAGACCTAAGGTCCCAACCAGGACTCCTGCCAGGTATGGGGCACCCACAAGTCCGGCGCACTCCTCAACCAGGACGCCTGCCACCAATCCATTTTCAGTGTTGTACTGCTGCATCTACCTTGCCCGGTCTAGCTGCCGTCAACGCCACCATCCTGCGCTCGTCCATCATCACACGCCCACCGGCGAGACCCCGCTGCTCCATGCCACCAAGACCCGTTGTCGTCGACGAGAGAGAAGCCACGCCACACCACCTCATGCCTCTTCCATCCGGCGCCGCTCCACAAACGATGCCCCCAATTGGGAACATGACACCGCAGCGCCGCCATCATCCGATCCGGTGATCTTAGGATTTCTCCCGGAGCGGCACGAGCAGGTTGACGATAGTTGCTTGATGATGTCTTCATCAAGGTAACGACGTAGACGCCGCCATCGCTCGCCATGACCGGAGTCGGCTCTGTTTTCACCGGCGACTATGTCTCCCCAACTCGTCGCCAGTGCTAATAGTGGGATCCAAGATCTGTCACTACCAGCCTGGCTAACCGCCTTCAACCGCCTTCAGTAAAGAAGGCAGCCACCACCACCATGCCCGGGCCAAGAGACCTGGACGTCCTCGTGTCGCGAAGATTACCGGAGGGAACTTCTCTTGCCCTTATCGAGACAAGGCTTATTAGTCCGACCGACCAAACCCAAACCCAAAAAGAAAAGAAAAACAATAATCCTGTGGTGTGGTGGTTCGAATTTTTGCACTTATCGGGACTAGAGGAAAGCAGACGAAGCAGAGCTGAGGAAAGCAGGGGAGATGCAGAGGTGAAATATTGTAGTACTGGTACAAGTTAAAAAACTCACCCTCTTCTAGCTGTCGCCGCTGCCGGAGCCGGAGCTGTGGACATTGCTGCCAGGTGCACCATCACCGGGCCGAAAGCTGCATCGGGGGGCAAGAGGCCTGCCTCTGATACTACTGTCTGCGAACTGCACCGGCACCGGCCCGGCGTCAGGTCCGGGGTGCACCTTGAGGAACTCCCGGTCAAGGTCGACAACCCCGAACGCGTACCATTACATGGAGTTGCGGGTGGCTTTCATGAGCGTGCCCACGGTGCGGTTGTACCCCGGCTCCAACGTGGCGTTCGCCGTGTTGCGGACCATCATGTTGCCCATGGGTATTCAGAAAATTCAATTAGCTTGCGAACATAAACAAAAAGCATAATAAACAGAAAAAGAGCATAAATAGAGACCCATAAATGTGTGGATTGGTACTCTTGTTTGAATTTGTAGCATACAATTTCATCTAGATTTTCAGGATCGATGCTGTTGTTGCTTGTTGATCTCCAGTCTTGTTGTGGTAATCTAGATTGATCTGTATCTCCGTGCTGCTGTTGTTGCAAGCATAAGAAGTATATCATCCAGTGTAAGCTACTGTAAAATTGACAGCTCTTGATATTAAAAAAAATTGTATCAAGAGGCCAGATAAATTGTTAACTTCTCTGAATTTGTGTAGATAAATTGACAGTTCTTGATATACTACAAGGACTAAGAAGAAGCTGAATTTTTTTGTCATACTTAGCCTCATTTATAAAAAAAAATCAGTTAGAGAAAGGAAGGCGACACAACAATATGTCATCTTTGAAAAAGGAAGGCAGTGTACTACAGGGTATCACATCCCTTTTTTCATTCCGAAAATACACCCCTCCCTCTCTATTGGCAGGCACCATCTAAATTTGCCCCGGGATACAATCATGCATGCTCAACACCATCTACGTTTGAGCATCTTCTGACTGAATATTCTAGGGACTACGGCTAGGAGTATTCTGTCGTAAAAGATTGGAGATAAGTATCCAAACAGACTCCTTAGCACTATCCACAGGAGTAGTTCGTTAATTTATAATCCCATATGAGTAAATGGCTTTGAAAATTTTAACCCACCACATTCTTGATTTCCCAATGTAACATAAGCAGTACATAAATTGGATTATTCTGTGGTGAACATTTTGCTAAAAGTGCTGACTAAATTCAGAAATGTCAATGTAACATAAGCAGTATAATGAGCAATGTCAAGATTCAGTAATCAATCTGGAGTACAGCAGTAGCATCAATCCATATAACAACTGGAGTTTACTGAATGTGTGTGTGTGTACCTGCAGTGCGGCCATAGCATCAATCTGTAGAACAACTGTGTGTGTACCTGCAGTAGTAGCAATATTCATCATTCATCATTTTCTCTCTCTCATCAATACAAGGAGTAACAAGAAGAAACTAATAATGCCTTAAGGAATGAAGCAAAAATCAGCTAACATTATAACCCAATTTTTACAAACTACTCCATCCAAAGTACTGGGATGGCTACCGTATTACTCAGAAACTACTGAGATGGTTATCAGTGTCCCGAGAGTAGGAAATGCTCCTAAGGGTTTCTTAATTCAGTGAAAGGAAAATTGTATCTGCATGGTATTTGGAGTATTTGCACATACAGATTCAGGCCCAAGTAAAAGGCAAATCTGTCCAGGTATTACATCAACACAGAAGCATGTACTCACTCCAAGGGTTTGCAGGTTGCAGACCAATAATTTGCAACCAAGAACAAATCAATAATTTGCAATCAAGAACAGATTTGCAGACACATTGATCACTTGCTCTCCATTGCTAGTGCTAACTGCTCAAACTGAATTTTCTACCTCCATGTCGCCACTTGCCTACTTCACTTAATTCTGTAACTTATCTGACCAAACCAATCCAATCAAAAGAAGAGCAATTACCGACCACTAGAATGAGTAGAGATTCAGTCCTAGAGAGCTGAACTCCGATCAAAACCATCGCCTTTTGCTACTCTAAGTTGAATCTCCCCAGTCGAATTACTCTAGCTCCAGCTCTTGAGGTCGACATGAGCATTAGCAACTGACAGAGAGGGGGGAGTCAAACCTTTGAGGGTCCCAAGAAAGCCACTGCAGTTGGTGTCCTGGGCGATCAGGCTGAGTTGTGTGCCCGCGAGCACCGTGCGGTCCGCGTTGACGTCGTCGACGGCGAGCCCGATTTCGAGCGGCGCCGCGCGGCCAATGACGTAGTCGTACGTGAAGAGCAACCCTGCTACCGTGACCGCCCTCGCCGCGTCAGCGCGCAGCACCAGGAGCAGAGACATCAGCCGAAGCGCGCCCATTGGCCTAATCCACGAGCTTCAGAATATTACAACATCTACTTGAGCTTGTTCTTCAAATTTGAGGACAGAGCAATTGACTTTGGAGTAAAATTTGATAGTTTGGGGACAGAGATTCTCACCTTTGCTCTGTTTTCGCGGGAGGCGGGAGTGGTGGCTGCTGGGCGGCGAAGGCAAGACAAGCAAAGCTAATCCATGGTGAGGAGCCCATTGCTTCTTCATATCAAAGTAAGAAAACATTGGAATAAGGATGTGTTGCATAGTTGTACTCTCTTTGGCCAGTTCTGCAAGCTTCTGAACACAAATATGGGACCATACTACTGTACATGAAGGCCATTACTACTGCTATGCTGAAGAACCCCTTGCTGATCGCAGTCTAGTAGTTGTTGCACCACAGAAATTCACATCATTACCTCCACCTAAACCAGCTCTTCCCTCACGCCTGACTACAGCCCATGTGACCTGCGACCTGGCTGCTGGCCTTGTGTGACAAGATTCAAAGGAAATGATAAAGCTGGAGCCAACATGAGCAACTATTATGTGGGATCAACTTGATAATAACATCTGATATGAGCCCCTCAGGTGCACCCAATTCATGGCAGACCTACATCCTTGTGCTTTTCAACACTGAAATCAGACTCTGTTGCTCCCTGTTTGTCAGGGGTCCTTTGCTCCAGCATATTCCTCTCAACATGAACACCATCCATGTCCTTGCCTGCTATCTGTTCATCGCTGATGCATTGCTCAGCCTCGTTCTTCTGATCTTCCAAAGCAGTAGCAGTAGCGTCACCGGATGTGCCCCATTTATCGATGATGACTTGCTCCATTACATAGCCATGTTCGTAATCACCCATGGTTAAACTGACAACACCTTCCTCCGCCACTTTGTGTTCCTCGACAGAATCATACATCATCCATGGTTAAATCGACAACACCTTGCTCCAGCATCTGCTGATCACCCACCCACGGCATCACCATCCTCGATGGTTCCCAAGTAACAAGTGGTGCATTGCTCCACTTCCTTTTCCTCGTGGTGGGCAATATTTCAACGACACTTAGGCAGCAGCACCACCTGTTGACCATTGACAGCATAATCATCCATGGTCAATGACACCTTGCTCCACCACCTGCTGATCATCCAGAAGGTCATCATGCATCATTCTCCATGGTTCCCAAGTAAGTCACGAGTGGCACACTGCTCCACTCCCTTGTCTTGATTGTCAACAACAATGGCATCGATGGCACTTAGCAGCATCAGCAGCAGCACCTGGTTACCTTTGACATCCAGCAGCATGGGGATCTTGACGTCCAGCAGCTCGGACATCGTCTCCTTGATCGCCGACTTCTCAATGAGCTCCTTCTCGCACTCATACAGCACCTCGCTCAGGCCCATGTTGGAGCCCTTGATGGTGTCATCCATTGCGTTGTCCCTGCCGGACATCATCGAGGGTGAGCAGCGGTTCTTCAGTTATGGGTTCTCCAGACTTGAACGGGTCCCCTTCTCCTCCTAGGTCATACTCTGATATCAAGGACGCCTGCCCCATGTCTCCCTGTTTACTTTTACATCATGCAAGAAGTCAACTTAATAATTTAATCCTACCAGAATGGCAAACACTTTCTGGCACTTAGAATGAATCAAGCTACTTAATTTCTGCAAGTATAATGAACTGAAGAACTGAACATGGACATAATAGGGCAATTGATTCATTCAGTAAAAAGGAAGAAGTGTGGAACCTCGGAGTAAAAATAAAAAAGCCAAGTTGTGCTAGTCAAGTGTTTTGATGAGTGGGGAGTGGGGGAGACGTATAAACTATTTGATTCATAATAATAGGGCAATTGATTCATTCAGTAGACTATTGTCTCCTCCCCAATAATTATGACACCACCGAGTGGAGCTGGTACAGGTATTATAAAACCAGCTCCATTGTCTTAAGTTGTTCCGTGACCAAGGACCCTCAACAAAGGGGAACACTAAAATTTTATAGTGTACAGACCCTTGTGTTTCATGATTTGACGATTTGCATACACAACTCTTCCCTAAGAGACAACTACTACAAAGCTAAAGCTATAGAACGAGTGTGTGCTTCAAGCATTTGTAGATAGATATATGCCTCTGAATTTGTAGAAAACCAGTCCAAAAGAAGGGGATGAATGCACAAGAGGATTATTAAATCTAGATGCAATACTTTGCATAAATTAAATAGCCATGACTGGACATGATCATGATCATGATCATGACACTAACTTGTCCTTGAGAATTGCTAGAGTTACAGTCAAACAAGAATGCAATCAAGCAAATTCATTCACAAAGACAGAAAAGAGTTTGCTGAACTTCACAGTGCATACTTAGCAGTTCAGTTAACCACTAGTGCAGCAGGACTATTCAGTGCATACTTAGAACACTAACTTACTGTACCCACAAGCTTAGTGAATTTTGATTTCAGTAGTTACTGCTTTTCTGAGACAAATTTGACACCGACTGGCTTAGTGAATTTCAGAGACAAACTTAGAACACTAACTTACTGTACGCACAAGCTTAGTGAATTTTGATTTCAGTAGTTACTGCTTTTCAGAGACAAATTTGACACCGACTGGCTTAGTGAATTTCAGAGACAAACTTAGAACACTAACTTACTGTACCCACAAGTTTAGTGAATTTTGACAGTAGTAAAGATAAAAAACTTCAGACTTTACCCAATGCAGACTTGCAGAGCACTTGGGCACGAGGCCGATGAGCACGAGGAAGAGCCGTTGTCGTCGATGGGCCAGACCTGCAGAGCCACAATGTACTCCATGATTCAGTAACCTGGTTAACTGAACTGAAACTAAATGAAGTTTGGTTGACAACATAAGAGTTCATGAGAAGTTGACAACATCAGAAAAAGAGGTGGGCTAATAAATTTAACAGTTTGCTTGGCCAATTGCCAAATGTCAGCTTGTGCATCCTAGCACTTTAGTTACACAACATAATACCCACACAGGAGTATGAAAACAGTAAAAGAGGCATCTGCTAGCAAAACCTAGGAAGAAAAATAAATTTCACAGCAATGAGCAAAATTTGGTTGGGTACTTCAGTACTGCACAACAATGAGCAAATCTTATTGAATTTTGAGACAGTACTAATTTCAGAGTTCAGAGTTCATGAGTGAATTTTGAGACAGTGCAAATCTTACTGTAAGGTTGGATTTGGGTTGCCTATGTGTCCTGGATGTACTGGTAATCATCTTGTTTAAAACTTAACAAGGTTAATGATTCAGAAATTCCAATGGTTCAGAACTTAAATGATTCAGAACATGATTTAGTAACAAGGTTCGGAACTTAAATGTTGTCTCCAACTTAAATTCAGTAACAAGGGAGAGTAAAAACCTTTTGCTGCTGCTGGAGGATAATGGAGGAGGGCGGTTGCTTGGGTGCAGAGCGTGACCACACTCACGACGTTGCTTGAGCTGACTGTGTAACTATACTCCATGGATCATAAGGATATATACTGTCGAAACATGCTCTATTACGCGTTTTCCAAATAGCCCAGAAAACAGCAGCTATGCCTACTGCCACCACACTTCTAGTTCTACAAGGGAAACTAAAAACCCAGTTACATAAATCATGCACTGAACTAGATCTCATCATAATTCCCAGAGCACATTCTACTACTCCCCAAACATACCTTGCCAAAGAAAACTTGCAATCTATTCCAACTATCAAGCAGAACCCCTCTAAGGCTCCTTCTAAATTTAATACTATCCCATCAAGAATTAAAGACAGTAGCTACTAGAATGTCAAAGCTAGTATTCACATTATAAAGTCTAGGAAATCTTTCACATAAAGGCTTATGTCCTATCCATTCATCTTCCCAAAATCTAGTATTGAGACCATTACCAACACTTTTTCTACAGAATTTATAGAACAAATTCCTATAGCTCAAAATACCATGCATAAATTGAGATCCAGGCTTACTATTCACATAAGTCAGTAGCTCTTTACTACAATATTTCTTCTTAATGACATCCTGCCATAACCCTTCACTGTTTTCAAGTTTCCAAACCCATTTACTCAACAAACAAATGTTCATAACTTGAAGATCAACAACTCCCAAACCCCCCTGATCCACTGGCTGACACACCACTGACCATTTAACCAAGTTATATTTGTTAGAACGATCATCTTCCTGCCAAAAGAACCTTTGCATAAAAAAAAACTCTACTGTATGCAAAGGACCTTTTGGCATAATAAACATAGACATGATGAATTGGGGAATATGAGTCAAACATGATCTAAGCCAAATTCGTTTCTCACCATAATCCATAAATCTTCCTTGCCAAGTCCCTAGCCTTTTCTCTACTTTCCCTTCCACAGGGTGCCAATCAGTATTCCTCAGTTTAACATTATGCATAGGATTTCTTATCCTCAGGACTCGCTCAAGCTGTAGGCCCTCAGCAGAGCAACCAACCGACTGAACAATAGGACTCGCTCTAAGTAACATGGTGCACTTGTCTGAAACATGTGCTTGCTCTCTTGTCGCCACAATGAATGCAGAACAAATAAATACTCAGTGTAATCCTTAATCATATGACCAGCTTTTAAGCATCTACGTAGTACATCCTGTGCCAGACTTTGCTCCACTCCCCTCTGCAACATTCCTTTGTACGCCCAATTCCTCCCACTGAAGAAGCAACTGTACCACTGGTTTGTTTTGACTGAACCTGCGAGGCATGCATCTCTTATCTTCTATGTGCAGACTATCAGAGGAAGCAGACTTGTGACCAGAACTATTGCTCCTCCCTCCCATGCTCGAATCCTGATGTACCCCCTGTGATCTATCTAACATTCTGCCTCAAGTCTGCACCCCAGGGGGTCGCTGGAACTGGAACAGGTTGGTCACAAACGGAGTAGAAGGAAACTGAGCTTGGTTCTGCCATTCCGGGACAAATGACACCCTCCGCCTCGACGGGGCTGCGGAGGCGGGGAGGAGAGCCAACTTGTCGACGGGGCTGCGGCGGCGGCGCGTCAGGTCCCTCCGCCTCGCCGCTGCGGCGGCAACGAGCAAACAAATTAGTCGATTACTCGGAATCAGGGGTTCGCGGGAAGGGAGGAAGGAGGGGTACCGTCCCCGGCTGCGGTGGCCGGAGCCGGCGATTTCCATGGCGATGCTGCTACTGCTACGGCTTTGGAGGGGCCCACGAGACGAGTGCGGCGTCAACTCCGACCGGGAGCAATGAGTTTTTTTTCATTTTTCTTTTTTGCAGATCGGGAGCACTGCGATCGCGCACCCCCGCCCCTTTGGGCCGGCCCAAGTGGGGGCTGGCGCTCCTCCTTTTGTTTTCCTTTTCTTTCTTTTTTTCTCTATTCTTTTTTCTTGTTACTTTGAGAACTGACGACAAATCTAAAATTCCAAAGCAAACGACCAGGTTAAAAAATAGTTCTTAATTGAAAAAGATATTCACCAATTCAAACAACATTTCACGAATTTGAAAGATGCTCGGGATTTCACAAAGTGTTCATGAATTTTCAAAAAAATGTTACGAATTTCAAAAAATAAAAACTTTTATTCGGATTTGCAAAATATTTTTTGGCTTTCAAAAAATGTTCACAATTTCATAAAATGGGCATGATTTAAAAAAATGTTCACGAAATTGAAAGATATTTGCAAAATTGAAAGAAAAGAAAAGAGAAAACAGATATGAAATAAATGAAAATGAAAGCGGAAGTGAAAGTGAAAAGGAATGTTTTTAACTTTCACCCAAATATTATTCTTCCTTTTGCCAAAAAAAATAACTTTGTGACAATCGTACTATAGTTTTCTATACATATGATCAGTTCGTTATTGTAAAATATATTCACTCCGCCCACAAATATAAGAGAATTTTTTTACACTACACTTGCGACAACAACAAAATTAGCTGCGATAATATTATGCATCGATCAAACATTCTCGAGTTCGGTACCCGTATTATATTTGGCAACAACAATGGAAATCGCACCCCACATCCAGGGCGCGACAATCACGGATTCGCCTGGTATCCTCATCTTTACCGGAACACTGTCATCGCCCGCTTCCGCCTCCTTAACCTTGTTGTCGGTTCCACCTTCACACGTAGTGCAACCATCTTCCAACCTAGTGTGTCTCCTTTCTCTCTCACCGGCCACTGGCACAAGGGTCGACATGACAGCATTGTCAACGACTTCTAGAGTTGCGGCCACTATACTTTCCTGAGTTTGTGTCGACGACTTCTCTCGGTTGGCCAAGGTAGGGCTCATATTTATGGGAAGAAAATGTGATTATCTATCACATCCTAGCATCTCTAGAACTACTCTAGAAAAGGGAGCTCCTTGGTTGAATCGGGCTTGGGTGCGATTTGAGACCTGGGTATATACCTGGCCAAACCTTGGGTCGGGTCGGGCTTTGGGCCGGGCCTAGCCAAGCCCGAGCCAAAAAAGCTGGGCCTGAGCCTGGCCCGGCCCGGCCATCAGGCCTAAAAATCAGGCCCGAGCCCGGCCCATCAATCAAAAAGCTCATCGGGCCTCTTCAGCAAATGCCAAATATCACGGGCCCGGGCCCAGCCCGACACGAGTTTTGGGCTCAAAATCTAGGCCCGGGCCCAGCCCGGCACGAGTTTCGGGCTCAAAATCTAGGCCCGAGCCCGGCCGTGGACAAGGTTGGGTCGGGCCGTCCGGGTCGGGCTGCCCATGGCCAGGTCTACCCGGGTATCAACGTGTATTTGGCCTTTTGCGAACCGCCTTGTTCAATAGACAGGGGTAATACGGCACCACTCGGTCCATGAAAACTCAACAAAATAAAAAGGAACAAAGCAAGACGCTACAAGGCAAGATGCACGTTTGCTTCTAGTTCTATGTTCAACACTGACCGAACTACCCTGCTGTTAGCATCCAAACACGTCACGTAAAGACTTTTTGGCCCGTGTGGAGTTTTTGCACTATTGTAATTGAAGTGCTTTTACTCGACACATATTCTAAACTATTTTTCACTCAAGAGTCATACTAAATTCCCGTATGGGTATTATGGGACCAAGCAAAAACCCTTTGAAATTCTTAGTAATCCTCCACACAAAATGAATTCAATATTCTTACTAAAAACCGATAGTTTAAAATATAATTTGGGATTTGGCAAAATAATTTTCCACATAAATTATTTATCTAAAAAAATTATTTTGAAAGTTAAATTGATTATGCATTTAATAAATATATAATTCCATAATTCTACACCTAATTCTAAACTTATTATTTATTAAATCATTTAAATTTGAATAAGCACTTTGACTCGACAAGAAAGAAAGAAAACTTGCATGTTTCTTATATCTGAGAATGGATTGCTCAACTAGCTAGGTACCAAAATGAAACGTTCATCTCTCATTTCATCCCCTCTTTTGAGCAAAGGAGGGTCTTGAGCACTAACAGATTATATAGACATTGCAGTACATTTCACATAAAGACCCCAACAAAGAGAAATTACATAAGAGTTACTAACTTCTACAAAGATGGCCCTATACATTAAAAAATAAAAACACGGTTGGGTTCAACACACATTATGATCAAATTCAACCACGACAACGTCGAGTACGAAACCACTCAGTTTGTAGTGATCTCCACCGCCCCGCCTCCAACGCCCAAGCTCACTCATAAAGGAAGCCATGGATTCCGACCAAAACCCGATGTGCCTTCCGTTTGGCATCCAACGCAGGAGGGGTGAGCAAGGCCGCTCATTGGCTTGAGAAATAGATGATGTGATGGTGAATGTTGGTTGCCAACCCGCATCATTGCCCTACTGCAAGCACCGTTGAGGATGGGCTCCAAACTATTTGTAG
>LR738709.1:723504679-723526126 GCA_902687465.1 Secale cereale | reverse complement strand
CCCCCCCCCTCATCTACCTATCGACCCGCACCGTGTCCTCCAGAGTAGAAGGTGGGCATAGTATCCACCTGCAAATCCAGGAATGATAGAATCCCATAGCCCAACATAGAGGATTGCCCATGGAGAAGGTCTTGGATCTGCCTAACCCTTCTTCTTTGGTGGACACACCGCTCTGGCCACCATGATAACACTCGTGACAACATAAGGGATGAAACCACTTAGGTCGTTGTGATCTCAAGCACTTCCCCTCTGACATCCAAGCCCATCGGAAAAGGAAGCCAAGGACTTCGAGCAGACGTGACCTACCTTTTGTTTTGGATCCAGCGAGTGAGTTGATGGAAGCCATGTAATGTGAGAGGGAAGCCGGTTTAGTCTAAGCTCAAGCCTTTGGCCGTTTTGCAACGGAGGCCGGTGCACCTTGATGCAGCCCCCAAGTTTGTTTGAAGGATCTTAGGATGCAATACCTAAACCAGCCATGAGAGGGTCCAAACATTATGATGCAGTCAACGAGTCTGGTAAATAGGAGGATCTCTTTAGACGCTGCCTCGGAACCTACCGTGGGAGGGTGAGTATGTTCATATGAAAAATAAAGTTGCGAAAATGATGTGTCGGAAAACCAATATTCATAACTTTCCATGATCGAGCTAATGGGCGATAATCACGAACGCAAAATTGGAAATGTTTCGAATGAAATAAGAGACTAGGGTAGGGATCAAACGCAGTTGGGTTGTTGTTCTGCTTGTGGCGTATTTTTTGGTCTATGCGGGCCGTTTGACGTCTCCCACTTCGGGCCAAACATTCGATGTTATTAATATAGTCTTGAGAGATATTAATATATTTGTGAATGTTTTTCCCCTAACAAACAGGGCTCATTTGAAGAAAAAATAACCAAACTCTCCCAGGGCCTCAACTTCGAAGCTTATAATAACTTAATATATTTAGAGACTAGTAGCCATGGACGGAGCCACGGTACAAAATGGGTGTGCAACTTCTTTTTATGTAAAAGATGGGTGTACATCTTTAGTTTTGTTTCTCTCTTAGAACATCTTATTTCATTCTAATTAATCGGGATAATACTAATATTGAAATATGCATACCCATTTTTGTAATAAACCTGGTTCCGCCACCCCTAGTGGTCTAGTACTACATCAAAAACCGTGTATCACACATAGAAATGTACATGAAAAGACCTAGTGTCCCCGAGGTTAAATGTGACGCCCGAGACCGACGTCCCAGAAGATTCCAGAAGATTCCCGAAGATTCCAGATGTTCCGGGTTGCCCGTGTGTTCTTTTGTGCTTGTGTTATTTATTTATTTGCATTGCATCATGTCATCATGCCATCATGTTATTTTATTTTTTCTTGCATCTCAACCTAATAAATTGTGTGGACCTTCGGTCCATTTAAATCGAGGGAAGGTGACTTCTCTTTATAACATATAAAAGTCTCTCATTATTTTAGGGAGCTATATTAAAATATTCCATTCTTTGGAATTACTCAAACACACTTGCATAATTTTCCCCATGTCTCTTAATTCTAGTTTCTCCGTCAAAACCTTGCTATAATTCTTTTCCGTTATTTTCGAGGCTCCTCCATTTTTCTAGACTCTTTTGAAACTCCTTGAGGTAAGCTATTTATTTTAGTTTGCACTCCCCTTTTGTTGGAACTATTTTTGTGAGGTTGGAATTATTCCGTAAAGCCTTACAAAAATGTCCATCATTTTATTCTTATTCTTTGCCTCTTTCTTTTTATTTTGTTGGCTCTCTTCTTATTTGTTTTTTTTCTGCTAAGAAATAAAAAGAGATAGACCTGCTGGGCCGTCCTCTCCAGCAGCCTTCTCTCCTCCAGGCCGCAGCCATCTGGCCCATCTGGCCAAGGCCCAGCCGGCCTCCTTTACCCTCTTGGCCCTTTTTCCCGACCGAACCCTAGCCCTCACCCCTCGATCCCTCTCTCCCTCTCTGGCCGCCGCCACCCTCTCCTTTCTCCCTCTCCCATCGACCCCGCTCTGCCTCGCTTCCCTCTCCCTCGAGCCTTCGTCCTCTCTCCCCGATCCCTCGCTCGATCCAGGCCCCAGCGCTCGTGAAGCCGCCCGATTCCTTCCCCTCATCTCTCCTCGACCCTCCTTCGTCGCCCGCTTGCCCTCTGCCTCGTCCTGGCCAAGGCGCGAGCGCCCCGGCCTCCTCCCTCCGTTGCGCGCCAGGCCAGAGGCCAGCCTCCCGCGGCAGCTTCCTTCGCCCCAACCCGCCAGGAGCTCAGCATCGGCCTCCCGCCCTTCCTTCCTCCAGCAAGGCCAGCGCCGGCGCCCTCCTCCAGGTCTCCTCGGTGGCCTCGTCGTCCAGCGCCCGGAGCCGCGCCCTCCGTCTACAACTCCAGCGAGGCCCCGCTTCCTCCCTCGTCCAGCAAGGCCATGGCCTCTTCTTCCTCCCCGGCCAGGAGCCGCTGCTGCACCGCGGCAGCGCCCGTCCTCGAATGCGTCGTCACCTCGCCTCTTCGCCAAGTTGCTGCTGCCTCTGTCGAGGAGCACGAGTTCGGCGCCCCCAAGACTACTTTTGCCGCTGCCATGACCTTCGTCGCCGAGACCGCAGCCTTTTCCTGTGTTCTGTTGTTTGTTGCTGTTAATGTTAATCTCAGATAATCATGGAGCAGCAAGTATAACTACTTTTGGGCCCGAACAACTACCGTCGCCAAGACCCGACGCAACAAGTTCCACGACACGTGACATGTACATCTACGAGCTCCATGTACGACTACGCGACTGAGTACACGGCGACCCGACCAAGTACCCCTACGGCGAGTACCACTACCGTCGACAAGTTCGGAGACCACAAGTACCACTACGAACGCCGACGCGACAAGTACCTCTTCGGAAACGGAAACGCCTACGTGAACGTCTACCGTCGCCCCGAGTACAACTACCGTCGCCGAGTACCACTACTTCCTCTACCGTCGCCCGAGTACAACTACCGCCACGTGAACGACTACTTCCTCTACGAACCGTGTTCCACTACTTCCTCTACGATCTCGAACCGTCCCGAAACGAGTGTTTCGAAGGTATAACGAGACGACCCCGTGGATGACCCGTGAATGCTTGCTTGTGTTGTATGAAATGTCTCCCTTGTGTGCATCGTGCCCGTTCCGACCTTTTGTCATGTTCCTCGGTTGCCTCGTCGCCGACTCGTGGGAACCCGGTAACGGGATCGCCCCACCTTCATCTCGTTTGACTCGTCCACACCGCCCTTCATCTTTTGCACCGGACTCTCAACGAGTACCGGAACCGATATGATGCGTTGCATCATTTTCGAATCGTTGCCGTGGCACTCTTTTCTTTCCACCACGGTGACAAATGCTTCTTATCTCTTCATGTTAATGTTAACTAAAACTTGCATAAACTTGATCATGTCATCCGCATCATGATAACAACATGAGAATGTTTAATTGTTGTTTGCTTATAATTATTAAACATGCTCATGAGGATTTTCCGGATATGTTGTTGTTATTTTCCAGCCTCATTTGACTTGCCTAGTTAGTGTAGTTTTTTATGCTTCACCTCTTGCCATGTTAACCAACATTTAATCTTGTCTTGTTAATAAACAGAGTCAACTAAATAAATAACATGTGGTATTTCGTCAATATGCAACTCGTTGCATATTGAGCTCCACTTAACTTGTAGTGTTGTTTGTGCACTTTGCCATGCCACGCATATTTAAACCGGACATGCATCATACTTGGATGTGCATCGTATGCCATGTTGATGCTTGTGTGTTTACCGTGTTGTTTTCTTCCTTTCCGGTTGCTTCTCTTGTTAGCTTCGGTTTCGTTCCGGAGTTGTGAGGATTCGCTCGACTGTTGCTCCGTCTACTTCTTGGATCCGTTCTTCTCCCTTGTGGAATCCCAGGCAAGATGACCGAACCCGGATACCATTACTATCTTTGCCTATTGCTAGTAGTCTCGATCTATAGTTTTGCCTCGATGCCCATGATCTTCTTGTCAGCCTCCTACTTGTAACCAATTGCCATGTTTAACCAACCTACCTATGCAAACCGTTGCTTGGCTAAGTACGCTTCGCTTAGCCCTTCTTATAGCATTGCTAGTTGCAGGTGAAGATCGAAGATGCTTGCTTCATGTTGAAGTTTGGTTGGGTTATATCACACTATATATATGCTTAAAAATGAAATCATCTATATACTGGCAAGGGTAGAAGGCTAAGCCTTTTGCTTGGTGTTTTGTTCCACTCATGCCGTTAGGAACCGTATAAACCGGTGTTATGTTCCTTGATTATGCGTTCCTAACACGGTTGGGGTGTATGGGACCCCCTTGATAAACCGCTAAGTGCTAAGTCTTTTCCAGCAAGTCCCAACATTGGTACTATTTGCCTAATAACAAACTAATAAAAACTTGCATGTGGACTAGCTATCCCTTTTATTCTTAATTCTACAACCCCGGGCCAGTGCTCCACATGAGTGTTGGTCCAAAACGGGGGTTACGCGGGGCCACCTCGAGGAAACTCAAGGTCTGGTAAAAACCCGTGGGATCGCCCATCCGGTCGTGTCCTGAGACTTAGATACGCGCGGCTACTATCAGGGTGTCGACACGCCGGGAGGATTTGCTGGATTAGCCTTACCTTAGTTCGGTTTAACTTGAGCACGGGATTCCGAGAATACTCGGGTCTTCCCACCTATGGAGTTGCGACTTCGCGGATCGTGGGCTTGTGATGGGCCAAGTTGGAACACCCCTGCAGGGTTTGAACTTTCGAAAGCCGTGCCCGCGGTTATGTGGCAGATGGGAGCTTGTTAATTCTGGTTGTAGATAACTTGACACAATATTACTAATACACTACCAGCGTGTGTTCCGTGACTGTCAATTTCCGAATAGGGATTCGGGAGTTGAACACGGTGGGGTTATGTTTGACCGGCTTTAGTTAGGATCACTTCGTGATCATCTCTCGACCGATGCGCCTTCTCTTCTCGCTCTCTTTTACGTAAGTTAGTGCTAGTTGCTGCTGCAGACTCTTGTTGTTCCTTCACCTCATATTTCTTTCTTCAGCCTTGTCCACACCCAAGGCTTAAATAGTCTTGTTACCCGGGAACGGGATTGCTGAGTCCTCTGTGGCTCACAGTTACTTCACCACACCAGATGCAGGTTCAGCCGAGCTCGATGCAGGAGCTGGTTCAGTACTTCACCAGGAGCTCGATGAAGAGTTTGACCGTTTGCTTGTGACGTTTCGATGTTCAGTAGTGGTTTCTACTAGGATTCGATCCTGACCTGTGGCTTTATGTTGTTTTGGTATCTTTCTTTTGGTTCTTCACCCGTAGTCGGGTTGTGATGTTTTGAATGATGTATTGCTTATGTTTCGTTTTGTGTGAAGTGGCGAGTGTAAGCCAACTATCTCTCTTTTGCAATTTAATCCCTCTTTTACATGAGTCGTGCAAAGATACCAAACTTGAGATCATTCTAGGATGGGCTTATACCTTTAAGTCGTGCCTCGACACGTAGGAGGTATAGTCCCATCCTGGGCATTACAAGTTGGTATTCAGAGCCTTCTCCGACCTAGAAGCCCCACTGATTGATCGAATCGTTGACGGTTGAGTCTAGGCACACACTGAAAATGTTTTGAGTCCTATATATATATCGGAGAGTAGGATTTCTTTGCTTCTCATCCTCTTTCATTCTGGTGAGGACTCCTGACGATTACTCTTACCTCTTCTACTTTCAAAAATTGCACCAAATTTTTTTTAGGATCCCGCGAGTATTCTGGGATTGTTTCGATGTTCTTGTGACAAGGATATTGTTCTCGATGCCTCCTGTTACCGAGGAGTTGAGCTTCGGGGTTCATTGACACAAGCATATCGCGGCAGTACTAAATACTTAAGACGGCCGACATCGAAAATCTCTCCTATACGGCCAGTGGCAAGATAACCCCGACATCACCCAGTACTGGGGAGGTAGTTCGAGAGTATTGCCATAGCTTGTTATAGTGGATGCTTTTCGAAGGTCCGAGGTACACAGTTTCCGAGAAAGACTGGTTATGTGTTGAAGGATGGATACACCTGGATGTAGGTTTAGAGTTGATTGCGCGGTGCTTCCCGTGTATCCCCAACACCTGATTGCATAACTGGAAACTTTTGGAAATCTATAGGTGGGTTCATCTAGTAGTTCTAGGCATTCTTCCAACGGATGCACGATATGAAGTTCGGGGTTCTACATTGAGTGAAGTGGTTTTATGGACTTGTTCTGATCGGGAGTTGCATCTTAAAGGGTCCTTGGCTATGCTGATCCGGGGATGACAAAACCCTTTTGTAACACGTTCCATGAGCTTTCAGCACGAAGATGTCGAACGAAGCTTCTATCTTGTATTTGTTCCATCTGTTCCTTGTTCCTTTTTATTTTCATTTTGCTCTCCAAGTGGCTTCTCGACGAGTTGATGTACCTACGGAATTCATTCGTTCAATTCTCTGTTCGGATGATATTGTGAAGATCATGTTACACATCTATCCTTTGTTCTTGTTTTGATTCTGGTATTCGAGTTGCTTCGATGTCAAATGTTGATTCCATACCTTTCCTAATCGGTATTCTCATATTTCTATGGGAGTGCAAATTCTCTTGACCATCAAGATATTCATGTTAATTCTTTTCCAACCGGTGCCCATTTTGTTCATCCCAAGTTATCTTTGCTTTTCCCCACCCTCCCTCCCTTTTCTTTATGGAGCTGAAATTCTCAAATGAAATATCCATTTTATTCATGTGATATTTCTTCATTCATTCCCTTCAATGTTCTTATCCGGTGATTTATCGTGAAGATGCTCAAGAGCTTCAAGTTCACCATTCTTTTGTTCTCATATTCTGCCGGTGGATGTAACTCAAGATTTCGGTGTTGATCTTATCTTTTTCCTCATTTCACAATGCTTTCTTATTCTGGTGTCCCAATTAATCATTCTCCTCTTGTTATTCATATCCGGAGTGCTCAAGATTCATAATTTCATTCTTAATCCGTTCAAATTATTTTGAGCTTTGTCTCCTTATTCAAGCCATTTAATTCAACCGGTGCAATATCTCTTAAGCAATCTTTCCAACGGTGATTTCTTTGAGTGGGCCCTAACCCACAGGTCTTTCCCAGGATCTTACCTGACTCTTCTAATTTTTCTGGAGTTATACTCAAATTCCTTTCAAATTCTTTTCATCATTGGTTCAACCTTTTAATTCTTCATTCCGGAGTATCTCGAAATTCTTCATGGCATTTCTCGTCTTCATTCTCAACATTTGGAGACCGGAGAAGTGTTTCTCTTCAACCTTGAACCGTTCTCTTGTGAGTTGTGGTTCTAGCTTCATGCCATCCTCATTATTGTTCTGATTGTGAGGAATTCTTTTATGCCATCCAAAGCATTTCATGAATTCTTCCTATTGTGATCCTCCGAAGGCCATCATTTCAGAAGATTCTTCGTTCTCAGTTTTCAACTTTGTCCTCCAAATATTCTTCATTGATGTCTCTTCGTTCGTCTCCTTATTCTTACGGTGGTTCATTCAAGTTATCCTTCCGTTGTTATCGTTTTAATTCATTTGTTCTTTTCATAATCCTACCGGTGCTTTGTTGAAGATTTATCCAGCTTGTGCGAGATCTCTCTTAATTCTTTCCAACGAGAATAAGTAGTATGCCAAATCCTTTGGTTGTCATCAATTTAAATTGGTGAAGGAGATGCATGACATAATTCTTATTCTTATTCCGTCAAGGTGATTTAATTCTTTTGTCTGGTGCTTGTTCACCATATCATATTCTCGGTTCTAAGTTGTTCATCTTGTTTTCCGAAGCTCCAAGTTATTTTCAATTATATCATTTCAAGCTCCATCTAATTCATCATAGGTCTTGAATCTTATTCTTTTCATATTTCACTTCTCATGCTTTCATTACCGGAGTTCTTCATGGTGGTTCATCATCAATTAATTCATCCTCGAAGTCTTCATCAAGATTCTTGTTGGAGCTCAAGCATTTTCATCATGCTTTCCAATTGCAATCCGTTCTACCTTATCTTTTCAGATGGGGTTATGTCATTTTGACAATTCCTTCATGTTTCATGATTCACGAGTTGTCAGGAATGAGATATTTAAAACCATCATTTTCCTTGTTCAGGAGATCCTTTCAACCCCTTCAATTATTCGTTCGAGTTATCTTGGGTTGTATTTCACCTAAAAGCTTTCCCTAAGGTTTGTTGCAATTATGGTGCTTATAAATGACCCAAGTTCTTCATTTTTCATTCCGGTGAATAAGTTTATCGTCTCCTAGTTGATCTCAATCCAATCAATTGTTTTCGTTAGTGGCTGGTTGTCACCTCTTAATTTTGAGATGTTTTCCATAAGCCCACATCGAGCTTATTCTTTTCGTTGTTGATTTTCCAACAACTCCGTTCAACCCTTCTTCGTAAGGATGCTCTTTCAAATTCTATTTTGAGAGATGTTGTCATTTTCTTCTCCGTTCATTTCTTTCATTGAACTATATGCTATTCTTTCGTTCCGGAGGTTTTGTGATGTTGCTCTCTCCAAACCATCATATCGTTTTATCGAGATCATATTCTCCCTTGCTTGTCTATTTAACTGGAGTGTTGTATTCTTCATTCTAGTTCTCTCATCTTATCTGTTTTGCCTCTCTTTTCAACCGGAGTGCTGTCTGAATCTTTCTTACCCCTTGTGCCATTCTTTTAATTGTTTCGGAGGCAATATGTTGTTGTTTTCATCAAGTATCTTCCCAACTTGGCAAGTTCTTGTTCAATTCCCTCCATTTTCAGACGGAGTGCTGCCCAAATTCTGTCATTCTTATTCCTTGGCTATACCGTTGCAGTTTCATATTCTTTTGGTTCGTAAGCTCTTTTTCATGTCTTCTAACTTACAAGGTTCTCGTAATATTCCTTGTTCCTCTTTTCTAACGGAGTTTTCATATTCGTTCATCTCCGTTGTATTCTTTCTTTCAAGATTGTTCAACCTCTCAAGGTTCTTTGGTTTCACTCGTTTGTCGAAGAAGCAACTTTGTTTTACCTCTTCCTCTTCCGTTTTACCCGGTGATATCTCTAGGATCTCGGGTCGAGATCCTCTGTTAGTGTGGGAGAGTTGTGACGCCCGAGACCGACGTCCCAGAAGATTCCAGAAGATTCCCGAAGATTCCAGATGTTCCGGGTTGCCCGTGTGTTCTTTTGTGCTTGTGTTATTTATTTTTTTGCATTGCATCATGTCATCATGCCATCATGTTATTTTATTTTTTCTTGCATCTCAACCTAATAAATTGTGTGGACCTTCGGTCCATTTAAATCGAGGGAAGGTGACTTCTCTTTATAACATATAAAAGTCTCTCATTATTTTAGGGAGCTATATTAAAATATTCCATTCTTTGGAATTACTCAAACACACTTGCATAATTTTCCCCATGTCTCTTAATTCTAGTTTCTCCGTCAAAACCTTGCTATAATTCTTTTCCGTTATTTTCGAGGCTCCTCCATTTTTCTAGACTCTTTTGAAACTCCTTGAGGTAAGCTATTTATTTTAGTTTGCACTCCCCTTTTGTTGGAACTATTTTTGTGAGGTTGGAATTATTCCGTAAAGCCTTACAAAAATGTCCATCATTTTATTCTTATTCTTTGCCTCTTTCTTTTTATTTTGTTGGCTCTCTTCTTATTTGTTTTTTTTCTGCTAAGAAATAAAAAGAGATAGACCTGCTGGGCCGTCCTCTCCAGCAGCCTTCTCTCCTCCAGGCCGCAGCCATCTGGCCCATCTGGCCAAGGCCCAGCCGGCCTCCTTTACCCTCTTGGCCCTTTTTCCCGACTGAACCCTAGCCCTCACCCCTCGATCCCTCTCTCCCTCTCTGGCCGCCGCCACCCTCTCCTTTCTCCCTCTCCCATCGACCCCGCTCTGCCTCGCTTCCCTCTCCCTCGAGCCTTCGTCCTCTCTCCCCGATCCCTCGCTCGATCCAGGCCCCAGCGCTCGTGAAGCCGCCCGATTCCTTCCCCTCATCTCTCCTCGACCCTCCTTCGTCGCCCGCTTGCCCTCTGCCTCGTCCTGGCCAAGGCGCGAGCGCCCCGGCCTCCTCCCTCCGTTGCGCGCCAGGCCAGAGGCCAGCCTCCCGCGGCAGCTTCCTTCGCCCCAACCCGCCAGGAGCTCAGCATCGGCCTCCCGCCCTTCCTTCCTCCAGCAAGGCCAGCGCCGGCGCCCTCCTCCAGGTCTCCTCGGTGGCCTCGTCGTCCAGCGCCCGGAGCCGCGCCCTCCGTCTACAACTCCAGCGAGGCCCCGCTTCCTCCCTCGTCCAGCAAGGCCGTGGCCTCTTCTTCCTCCCCGGCCAGGAGCCGCTGCTGCACCGCGGCAGCGCCCGTCCTCGACTGCGTCGTCACCTCGCCTCTTCGCCAAGTTGCTGCTGCCTCTGTCGAGGAGCACGAGTTCGGCGCCCCCAAGACTACTTTTGCCGCTGCCATGACCTTCGTCGCCGAGACCGCAGCCTTTTCCTGTGTTCTGTTGTTTGTTGCTGTTAATGTTAATCTCAGATAATCATGGAGCAGCAAGTATAACTACTTTTGGGCCCGAACAACTACCGTCGCCAAGACCCGACGCAACAAGTTCCACGACACGTGACATGTACATCTACGAGCTCCATGTACGACTACGCGACCGAGTACACGGCGACCCGACCAAGTACCCCTACGGCGAGTACCACTACCGTCGACAAGCTCGGAGACCACAAGTACCACTACGAACGCCGACGCGACAAGTACCTCTTCGGAAACGAAAACGCCTACGTGAACGTCTACCGTCGCCCCGAGTACAACTACCGTCGCTGAGTACCACTACTTCCTCTACCGTCGCCCGAGTACAACTACCGCCACGTGAACGACTACTTCCTCTACGAACCGTGTTCCACTACTTCCTCTATGATCTCGAACCGTCCCGAAACGAGTGTTTCGAAGGTATAACGAGACGACCCCGTGGATGACCCGTGAATGCTTCCTTGTGTTGTATGAAATGTCTCCCTTGTGTGCATCGTGCCCGTTCCGACCTTTTGTCATGTTCCTCGATTGCCTCGTCGCCGACTCGTGGGAACCCGGTAACGGGATCGCCCCACCTTCATCTCGTTTGACTCGTCCACACCGCCCTTCATCTTTTGCACCGGACTCTCAACGAGTACCGGAACCGATATGATGCGTTGCATCATTTTCGAATCGTTGCCGTGGCACTCTTTTCTTTCCACCACGGTGACAAATGCTTCTTATCTCTTCATGTTAATGTTAACTAAAACTTGCATAAACTTGATCATGTCATCCGCATCATGATAACAACATGAGAATGTTTAATTGTTGTTTGCTTATAATTATTAAACATGCTCATGAGGATTTTCCGGATATGTTGTTGTTATTTTCCGGCCTCATTTGACTTGCCTAGTTAGTGTAGTTTTTTATGCTTCACCTCTTGCCATGTTAACCAACATTTAATCTTGTCTTGTTAATAAACAGAGTCAACTAAATAAATAACATGTGGTATTTCGTCAATATGCAACTCGTTGCATATTGAGCTCCACTTAACTTGTAGTGTTGTTTGTGCACTTTGCCATGCCACGCATATTTAAACCGGACATGCATCATACTTGGATGTGCATCGTATGCCATGTTGATGCTTGTGTGTTTACCGTGTTGTTTTCTTCCTTTCCGGTTGCTTCTCTTGTTAGCTTCGGTTTCGTTCCGGAGTTGTGAGGATTCGCTCGACTGTTGCTCCGTCTACTTCTTGGATCCGTTCTTCTCCCTTGTGGAATCCCAGGCAAGATGACCGAACCCGGATACCATTACTATCTTTGCCTATTGCTAGTAGTCTCGATCTATAGTTTTGCCTCGATGCCCATGATCTTCTTGTCAGCCTCCTACTTGTAACCAATTGCCATGTTTAACCAACCTACCTATGCAAACCGTTGCTTGGCTAAGTACGCTTCGCTCAGCCCTTCTTATAGCATTGCTAGTTGCAGGTGAAGATCGAAGATGCTTGCTTCATGTTGAAGTTTGGTTGGGTTATATCACACTATATATATGCTTAAAAATGAAATCATCTATATACTGGCAAGGGTGGAAGGCTAAGCCTTTTGCTTGGTGTTTTGTTCCACTCGTGCCGTTAGGAACCGTATAAACCGGTGTTATGTTCCTTGATTATGCGTTCCTAACACGGTTGGGGTGTATGGGACCCCCTTGATAAACCGCTAAGTGCTAAGTCTTTTCCAGCAAGTCCCAACATTGGTACTATTTGCCTAATAACAAACTAATAAAAACTTGCATGTGGACTAGCTATCCCTTTTATTCTTAATTCTACAATTCTACAACCCCTGGCCAGTGCTCCACATGAGTGTTGGTCCGAAACGGGGGTTACGCGGGGCCACCTCGAGGAAACTCAAGGTCTGGTAAAAACCCGTGGGATCGCCCATCCGGTCGTGTCCTGAGACTTAGATACGCGCGACTACTATCAGGGTGTCGACACGCCGGGAGGATTTGCTGGATTAGCCTTACCTTAGTTCGGTTTAACTTGAGCACGGGATTCCGAGAATACTCGGGTCTTCCCACCTATGGAGTTGCGACTTCGCGGATCGTGGGCTTGTGATGGGCCAAGTTGGAACACCCCTGCAGGGTTTGAACTTTCGAAAGCCGTGCCCGCGGTTATGTGGCAGATGGGAGCTTGTTAATTCCGGTTGTAGATAACTTGACACAATATTACTAATACACTACCAGCGTGTGTTCCGTGACTGTCAATTTCCGAATAGGGATTCGGGAGTTGAACACGGTGGGGTTATGTTTGACCGGCTTTAGTTAGGATCACTTCATGATCATCTCTCGACCGATGCGCCTTCTCTTCTCGCTCTCTTTTACGTAAGTTAGTGCTAGTTGCTGTTGCAGACTCTTGTTGTTCCTTCACCTCATATTTCTTTCTTCAGCCTTGTCCACACCCAAGGCTTAAATAGTCTTGTTACCCGGGAACGGGATTGCTGAGTCCTCTGTGGCTCACAGTTACTTCACCACACCAGATGCAGGTTCAGCCGAGCTCGATGCAGGAGCTGGTTCAGTACTTCACCAGGAGCTCGATGAAGAGTTTGACCGTTTGCTTGTGACGTTTCGATGTTCAGTAGTGGTTTCTACTAGGATTCGATCCTGACCTGTGGCTTTATGTTGTTTTGGTATCTTTCTTTTGGTTCTTCACCCGTAGTCGGGTTGTGATGTTTTGAATGATGTATTGCTTATGTTTCGTTTTGTGTGAAGTGGCGAGTGTAAGCCAACTATCTCTCTTTTGCAATTTAATCCCTCTTTTACATGAGTCGTGCAAAGATACCAAACTTGAGATCATTCTAGGATGGGCTTATACCTTTAAGTCGTGCCTCGACACGTAGGAGGTATAGTCCCATCCTGGGCATTACATTAAAACACGAGTGCTTAGGGTTAGCCAGGCGAACGGGAGGCGGTGAGTCCCTTTGCGTGTCGCCGGCGCCACCGCTAGTTCCCTCTTCCTTTGATGGCTCCTCCGGTGGCGGGAGAAAGGGGGAATCTCATATCTATGCGTTGGAAGTGTTCTCGGTAGGGTTGGGGTTGAGGGAGTCGCCGTCGAGGCGGTCGCGAGGGCGACACGCCTGAATAGATTTGTCCGGGCTCCGTTCGCGGTCAGGTGGGGCTCTCGCCTTGTCTAGGAGTCAGCGGGGTCGGGGTCCTCGGGATCATGTAGAGGTCACGGCTATAGTGTGTGGTGGTCGACCGATACTAGGCAGGTTGGTCCTCCGATGGGTGGTGGTTGTGTGGAGAAGAAGAGATTCTTCTCCCTCCTCCTCGCCGGTATGATTTCATGATGTTGTTCTTCCTATTTTGCGATGCTGCTGGATGGATGTCTTGCTTTGCCCGTGTGGTTGGCCCGGCCGCAGCGTTAGAACCGGATCGTAGTTTTCTTCCTTCTACAAGGGGCACATACAACAGTACTCAGAGCCACAAATGACGAAGGCTCGTGCAGGCCTGTTGGATGCACACGTGCGTCCCTGCATTATCGACACCAGAGCGATAAAAAGGGGAGCAACACTTAGGTATGTTTTGCATATTCTTGCGTTGCAGGAGTCTTCTGGCAAGTTTTAGGAATGATGACACTCAGCTCCGGAGATCGTCGTGTTTTACTGGTCGTGCTGTTTTTTTCTGGTAGTTTTACTGGTTGTGTTAGGTTGCTCTATGATTTTTTTTTGTTCATTACGTCTGTGTTAGGGTGTGCATATAAGGGTTAAAGACTTTGTAGTATTATTCATGATTTGAATACAAGCATGCTTTAAAAAAAGACTTTTTTTTGCATGGTAATACGTGTCTCATTCATATCATAAAGAACAAAGTACAAGTCACGTAAAGACCGATATGACAAAACTGAAAAGATAGCAGAACATATCTGAGCTTGACACCAACGCCCGTCACCTGCCTCCGGCACCACCACAGCAGCCACCGAAGAAAAGAATGACGAATCACCTCCTCATCCGAGCTCGACGCGGCTCCATCGTTGATATGCAGCTTTGCGGACCTTCAAGGTGGCTCGCCAAAGGCAACACCATGGACACGCCATCGAACTCCAGATCTGGCACCCCACCACGACTAAAACGCCGAAGGAGGAAACCATATCTGCCATCCACCAACCACAAGCCCAGCACATGCTCCGTCTTCCAGATGTCGTCGATGTAGACCACAATCTGCATTTGCTCCTGGACTACCTCCCAAGCTCCGCGTCGACGCTGGAGCAAACGTCGTCGCAACGGCGGAGCCCGAGGACACAAGTCCACCACGAGGATGCCGCCGCCGCCACGCCATCCTTGCTTGAAGAAACTGGTTTCCAAATCCATTCCCAACCATGGGACCGATGGCCTCGTCAGGGAAGGATCCGAAGAATCTTTATTTAGCATTGTCATCGTCTCCGCCGAAGCAAAGAAGATAAACAACATAAAAACCTAGACTACGAGAGAGTAAAAGCGATCCGCACGCGTTGATCCGGCGACCCCTTCAACACCAACGACCAGGGTCGCCGACGGAGGGAAGCCGCCGGAGCGCGGCGTTGAAAGATCGGCCTCCCCTGGCGGCGGCTAGGGTTCCAGCCGCCAGGGAGGAGAGGAAATCAGATGTCTCGAGCCGGATAGTTGTTTACTCGAGCCGATAGCAAAAAGAAAAAGAAAAGAGAGCTGCTATACGTACGATAAAAATCTATACGATTTTGTACGATCAGACTCATCTGGTGGCGTGGGCCCAACCCTAGAGAAACATGCTTGTGTCTTGTCGTATAAATCGTACATCGTACGCGAGGCAGTTTCGAAAAGAAAAAGACCATTCGAGACGGGTGGTATGAGTGGGCAACCATCTCGTCGATGAAACAATCGTGTAAATCAACGCGTACGCGGCGCGTTCCGACCGTTGGCGCACACGGAGCTCGAGGCACCAAAGGCAAGTGACCGTTGGCTCGTCGTGGCCTCTCTCCCCTCTCTCTTCCACTTGCACGCACAGTAGGTAGTACCTATACGGGCGGCATGTGATGTCTATCCACCTCGCACCTTGCACGGCACCGTCGTCTACTCTGCTCCGCTCTGCGCCTCCGGAGAGGAGAGGACGAAAAATGGAGCTGGCATCTTTCACGGCTCGCTCTCTTTCTTTGGATTCCACAAAAACGGAGCGTGCCCTTAATTTTGTCTAAAATTTCTGTTTGATTTGTGTAAAATGGACAACACATTGCATATGGGAGTACACATCAGAGAGCGTGTCCGCGTCCCGTTGGATGGGAGTACGAGTACACATCAGAGAGCGTGTCCGCGTTCCGTTGGAATCGAGACTCGTCTTGGCGGGAGCTTCGCTTCTTTTTCCCGCCTCTCCACCGTTTGGTCGTCTCTCTCAACCGTGGCTACCTACTAGTAGTACTACGTGAAGGGTCTCGTCGTCCAGGCCTGCAGTGCAGTGTAGAGGCATGGCCAGACGTGCGAGCCAACGGCGCTCGCCTCGACCGGCGTGAGCACGCTCTCCCGGGTCCAGATGTGTATTTTATCGTTTCAGCTTTGTTCTACTGCTCACATGCATATTTTATGCCTCTGCTCCTACCACCACTCTGGCTCGACATCATCTCGCCTCATGGGCACAGGCATGCCGGCACTAGTACTAAACAAAAAAAAAAAAAAATTCTCGGATAGTGGTCTTTATGTCTGAATTGTTTTGCTAATCTGACCTAGCGCAACATGTACATTTGCAAAGCATTTTGCTACGTACTATAAATGAGAATCTTAAAGGGTCTTAGGCCAACTCTGCCTCATCTCATATCCCTCCCACGCCGCATATACACCGGCGCCATCCTTCCCGCCCTCCCCAGCCACCACCCGTGACCGGACGCTTCGTAGGCCCGCCACAGTCCTCAGACCTGGCCAAACCTCGGGCCGGGCTTCGGGCCTACCAAATCCCGGTGCAAAAAACTCAGGCCCAAGCCCGGCTCGGCCATCGGGCTGAATATCTAGGCCCGAGCCCGACCCGAACACGCAAAAGCCCGACGGGCCTCGGGCCGGGCCCCTTCAGAAAAACACAAATTTGACGGGCTCTGTCCCGGCCCGGCCAACGGGCTGAATATCTAGGCCCGAGCCCGGCCCGGGAGCAGCGTCGGGCCGGGCTGGGTCGGACTTTTTCGGGCCGGGCTGCCCATGGCCAGGTCTAGTCCTCACCCACTCGGAGTTGAGTCTTTCTCGCGTCGTTGTCGGCGCAGAAACGGTAGATCTATGGCTGCTGCCGCCGCCGTGGGATTTAACGCATCCGGTCGCCGGTGATGGCACCTTTGTCATGAATTGATCGGGTACCCAACCGCACAACCCCAACAACGCATCCGTGCCGCTCGAATTCTACTCGTCGGCGGTTCATCAACAAAGATGCGCTCGGCCTGGTCCGGCACAGGCCCAACAACTCGTCAGCTCCCTGTTGACACTCATAAAGTGCGACGACTGCCTGTGGCAGGTGGTGCGCGGAGTTTCGACCACGCCGGAACACCCTAGATGGGTATTCTTCAAGTGCAAAAACGATGAGGTGAGTACCAGTTTTGATTCGGTTGTCAGCGGATTCAGCGCAATCTGTAGCTCATTGTTTGCCCAAATTTGTGTGTAGGGCGGATGCAAATTTTGATATTGGGGGGAAAGTGTATATCGATCTATTGATAGCGAGAAATTTGATAGATGTTCGTGCATTCCTTGATAGAGTCGAGGCTAGATGCAATGTAATATCGAATTCGTCGGAACTGAAGAAGAAAGAAGCGTGCAAGCTCGAGAAGTCAATAGAGAGAAGCAACAATGAAGACACAGAGAAAATATTAATCCAACTAGTGGGAGCCGTTATGGAAGTTAGATATCTATCAAAGTGTCAAATTGTGGTTTTCTTTTTTTTGCGTTGTTCTAGTAGCAAAGAGTCGATGAATTATATATTTCAATGTATCAAAATATCGTTTAATTAAATTTAGAAGCAATGAAAATGTTTCCGTGGCCGAAAATAAAATGCAAATGAAAATGAAAATGTTTCAAATGAAATAAAAGACTAAGGTGAAGATCGACGCAGCTGGGTTATTGTTCTGCTCGTGGCATCTTTCCGGTTTCTACCGGGGGCGGTTGACGTCTCCCCCTTCGGGCCTCTAGCCGGTTTGCATCGGCTGTTATTAATATATTCTTGTGAGTTATTAATATATTCGTGAATAATTTTTTGCCGAACAAACGGGGTTCATTTGAAGGAAAAAATACCCGAACTCTCCCAGGGCTTCAACTTAGAACCTTAATAATAACTTAATACATTTAGACTAGTAGCCATGGACGGAGCCACGGTGCAAAATGGGTGTGCAACTTCTTTTTATGTAAAAAATGGGTGTATATCTTTAATTTTGTCTCTCTCTTTCTTAGAACATGTTAGTTCGTTGTAATTAATCAGGATAATACTAGTCCTGAAATATGCATACCCATTTGAAATAAACCTGGTCCCGCCACCCCTAGTAGTCTAGGAGTACTACATCAAAAAACGTGTGTCACTTCCCTAAAAAAATGTGTCACACACAAAACTGTACGTGAAAAGACTGGCGCTTTTATTTGCGACCCTTTTGTTTAATCTTAAGAAAAATCTTCCGATTTCGATTAGGGCCTTGTTTGGATCATGGGTTAGAACTAGTTTGGGTTAGTTGGGAGCTTAAATAACCTAAAAGTAACCAAACAGGTAGGGTTAGAGTGGGTTAGTTCCATCTAACCCAACTATCCCGGTGGGGAGGTGTTTATTTGAGTTATAGTGGGTTAGAAAATAACTCTAACTCAAACTGTGTTAAAGTATCCAAACAGGGCCTAGATTAGTTTGAAAAAAATATGTAAAAAATGAAAGGATAATAAGAAAATTCCAAAAAAGGAGAACTAATTAAAAATATATTTTCCCAGTGCCCCTGGAGGTTAAAACGCGAGTGGTAAGGATTAGCTAGACGAACAGGAGGCGGTGGGTCCCTTTGCATGCCGCCGACGTCACCGCTGGTTTCCTCTTCCTTCGCTGGTTGCTCCGACGTCGGGAGGAAGGAGGAACCTCGGATCTGTGTGTTGGATGAGTTCTAAGTAGGGTTAGGGTCGAGGGAGTTGTTGTCGAGGCCGTCACGGTGACGACGCATCTGAATGGGTAGTGGTTGTGTGGAGACGAAGATTCTTCTTCCTCCTCGTCGTTATGGTTTTCTGTTGTTGTTCTTCTTGTTTTATGTTGCTGCTTGATGGATGTCTTGCTTTGCCCGGTTTGTTGGCCCGGCCGCAGCGTTGGAACCGGATCGTAGTTCTCTTCCATGTGGAAGGGGCCACATATAGTGGTACTCAGAGCTACAAATGACGAAGGCTGGTGCAGGCGTGTTGCATGCACATGTGTGTCCTTGCCCTTTTCGACACCACGGCGAGGAAAAGAGGAAGCAACGTGGCAGGGGCGACTATGCCGTAGTTGAAGATGATGACCTGTTTGGATACTGTTACAGATTTGGGCGATGCGGGTGTCTTCTTGCAAGGTTTAGTAATGCTGAGAGAGACCTATGGAGATTTTCATAGTTTACCGGTTGTGTTATGATGCTCTATGTTTTTCTGGTTCGTTACATGTGTGCTTGGGTGTGCTTAATTATACGGGTTGGGTTAAAGACTTTTTTTGTATAATTTCGTGATTTGAATGTAAGCGTATTTTATATCTAAAGAAAAAAAGAAAGACCGGTGTGTGCAACTCCAGTCTCCAGGTCTCCTAGTCATATGGGATTGCTAGTACTCCTCGAGCGCCGCGCCATGGGATGAGCAGCCCGTTGCCTATGGCTGTTGAACTGGGTAGTGGTGCAGTCATAGGTCACGAGCGGAGCGGCGCCTGCGCCAGTCTGCTCTCCCCCACCCCGGCTAGCTGTATGGTGCAGTACTACCACGCAAGAAAGCATTCAAAGCTAGCGTCTGTGCGGTGTACCGTAGCTGGTAGTGGTACACCACGCCACTCGCGTCCGGCGCCCCACTCGCGTCGCCACGGCTGTGCATCCAGCTACCATGTACCTCAAATACTTAGGGCTCCTTTGATTCAAAGGAATTGCATAGGATTTTTAAAGGATTTGAACCCGTAGGAATTTCCCCTGTGATGCTCGTCTGTAGGATTCGCATCCTTAGGAATTTTTCCATATGATCCATTTGTACTACATTTTGGAGGAAAATTTCCATCTACTCAAACATTTTTTAGAATTCCTTTGATTTTCCTGCGCTATCAAACATTCTTTCAAATCCTGTAGGATACTATGGAACATGACATCCTATTACTGTATTTTTCCTATTCCTTCATTTTGACAATCCTGCGAATCAAAGAGGCCCTTAAAGCGTGACCTAAAAAGATACTGTATTACTCAAAGCGTGGAGCTTTACAATCGAGTATCCATGCGTCCTAATTTCGTCTCAGGATTAAGTGTCTGACCGGCGGTGGCGAGGCAATGGCATCATCGTTGGCGTCTTGGCGACGGATAAGTCCTGCTTGCTTTTGTTCCATTGGTTCTTTCCCGTCCGGTGAATTTCAGCTAGACACAATTCCGGCAAAAAACTTGGGAGGTTTGTGTCCCCCTACTCTGCTGGCCGGATTTGGGTTTATCGCCTGCCGCCCTTGGTGGCGGCTTGGTGCCGATCTTTTTTAGATCTTCATCGCCAACGTCTTTTGGTCTATGTCGTCGACTTTTGGAACATTGCCTTTTCAAGGTCATGGGTTTCAACAAGGTTGGCCAATGAGACAGAGGCCCAAAGACGGCACTGAGCTCTGCTCGCGACGCGTCGGCGGTGGATGTAAGGGGGGATACAATGCTGGTTTCTTTGAGGACTACCTATAATTTCTTATTCTTGTAAGGAAATTCTTGCAAGGGGTGGTTTTATCTAATATATGGCCTTGTGCTTTTCCACACAAAAAAAGTTTGTTGTGTACACAGTGTGGTGCAAATTATTTGGTATTTTATTTGCTACACATATTGTAGTCTCTAATCTGAATTCTTATAGTTTCATGTACCTGTTAAGAAGGCACCGTGTCTAAGTCAGCGCAGACACTATACTTATGACTTTAATACTACACAACAATAAGTTCAATAAGTTGGAAGGCTATAGACTTGGGGCACGCTTCGAGATCGACCACGTAGAACAACGCTCCTCGAACAAGGTATTTGACACCAAGGCATCGTCGTCATCCAAATTAGGGGATACCTAAATCTGGGGTTTCTTCGGACATCCCAAGAGAAGATGGAGGGTAGAAGTAGAACAATGCATGTGAGAAGGGCAATGACATTCACATGTGTTAGTCATTGTTAGTGACGACCAGAGGCCGGCACGCGACTTGTATCGGGTGCTCCTGAATGACACACTAACCATATGGACGACTCGAGAGCAGATTTCGGGTGGGGGGGGGGGGATCTAATCAGGTAGTATTTGCAATAAACTTGAGTATGTATTCCCCCACAAAAATCTGGGCATATGAAAAAAAGGCCAAACTGGCCCCATCTAAAACAAATAAACATTGCACTTTACATTTTAAATATTGTTTTAATCATTATTTGGATATGTAAGTATATCATCATTCCTACATTTCCATAAAAATCCTACCTGCAATTAATTCATAGTTTTGGGTCGAGCCATTGGGCATAAATCTAGAGCTTGACCTCGGCTTGACAATCATGCTTCGAGTTCGAACCGAGCTGCATATGTCCAGTTTTGCTTTTAACAAACCTTAGCATAGATAGAGCTCCTCGTGCGGCTTTAATTGCTCCATTTTGCTTTAACTTTTTTTTCATTTTTCATTTTTTTTACTTTCATGGTCTAGGGGCTCAGCTAACTAAACAAAATCATGTAGTAATGTTTTAGAAGGTTTTCTAGCGGGCCCTAAGGTGTCACGGTGACAGACGGAGAGATATGGGACTCTCGTTTTGTTCCGGG
>LR738709.1:723406512-723504380 GCA_902687465.1 Secale cereale | reverse complement strand
AATCAAGGGTCTTTAGTCGTTTATTAGGTCATTAGAGTAGTAGATATTTTAGCAAGACATTTTAACTTCAAATACTCTCAATAATCCAAGAATAGACATTTAGCAAGACATTAGGTCATTAGATATGCTGCTACTGCCCCTCACAATGTCGGAGCGACAGAAGGAGAGAGAGGGGACCATCGTTCTGTTCCCGGGCCGGGGGGGGGGGTTGTTAAATCAAGTATCTCTAGTCTTTTAGGTCATTAGAGTAGTAGGGGGAAGAACGATCCGCTCGATATTTTAGCAAAACATTTAAGCCTCAAATATTACCAATAACCCAAGAATAGAAATTAAATACGTCAGAACTAGCGAATATAATTTTTAAATGAATTTGCATTATTTACATTGATCTTATTTCGAAGTGCTCTTTGGTATATACCTATAAAAAATCAGATACATTAAATGTTCATAAATATAAAATAACCACTTTGGCTACAAAAAAATATGTGTCATGCACATTTCTCTGAGAAATTCATTCCTTCCCCTTATTTATTAATTTGGAAACAGTTGAAAATATTTAGATGGCTCTAAAGATGTAATTTAGAGGTATAGAGCTCTAACAACCAAAAGGTAACTAGACAAAGAATCAGTCACCATATACTAATACTCACCCAATTTTGAGATATTTTTGTTTTTTACCAGATTTTTCTACAACCTTAAGATAAAATAAAATACACAAAAAGAGAGAGGGCAACATGAGGTGATACACAACTCGTCTTTGGCGAGGGGAGGCGGGCCCTCGACCCCTTTGTGTGTTGCTTAGGAGGAGGGAGGGGCCCGGAACCTGAGCGATTTCGCTTCGATGAGTTGTTAGGTTAGGCCTATTCCTCTTTGGAGGCGTTGCATCCGACTCGGGGTTGGCACCGCATCTGGATAGAGATGGCCCTGCTTCTCCCCCACCCCGGTGATGCTCCGGTCGGTAGCATTGGGAAAAGTAGTTGGCCCTTGTTTCCCGTCGGGCTTCGAATTTGACGATATTTGGTTGTGGTGGTCGGCGTTCATCGCCCTTTCGGGCAACGAGTTGGTCACAATAGAGTGTGTTGCCGTCCTAGAGCTCGGGATGCGGATGGCACCTCACGTCGACGTCTTTCTTCTCCGTCCTCATTGGATGAAGACGGTTGTGCCGGGATCCGACAAGCTCGAGGATCCTCGTTCAAACGACTCATCGAGTGGCATGGTTCTTTCAGTGGTAACCGCTCTCGTCCATCTCCGGCGTCGCCACGGCGACTGTGGAGCCCATCGATGCCCGCCGGTTTGGATGGCACGAGGATCTTCAAGGGCCTGATTGCAAATCTTTTTTTCCCTTGGGGTCCTTTGTAGAGAGCTCCAGGCCAGGGTTTTTGTCCCTCTGTTTTCTTCTAGGGTTTGGATGAGCAAGTGGCAATTCCCCTAAAAGACAAGGAAAAGATTGTTTTAGCGGCAATGTTTGGCGCCTCCTCCGCGGCTCGTTCATGCGCGGGCGAATCCATCTGCTTCTCCCTCACATGAGTACTTTCTTTTGTCTTGTGCGTTTGCATGGCATCGGGAGAGTGGTCTGTGTGGCGCGGCGCCTCAACTTGCGTGCGGATGCCAGTATGCATGCGCTGGTTGGCCAACGCCCAAGGGGCAGAAGCAGGGAGCGGACCAGAAACAAAGGTCAGCCAGCCGCCAACGGTCGGTCTCGCGGACGGGAGCGGCTCGGCCCTCTCCCCCGCGTACAATACAAACAGGCCACTCTACAGTGCACTTGTCCAGAAAAGAAGGCCACGCTACAGTGGTAATAGTAAATGCCACCCTAGTGCTAGTGGAGGATTGGCCCTGTTTGGATCATAGGGTTAGAGCTAGTTTGGGTTAGTTGGGGCTGAAATAACCCAAAAATATCAAAACAGGTAGGGTTAGAGTGGGTTAGTTCCATCTAACTCAACTATCCCGGTGGAGAGGTGCTTGTTTGAGTTAGAGTGGGTTAGAAAATAACTCTAACTCTAACTTTGTTAGAGTATCCAAACAGGGCCGATGCTGGAGAGTGGAGAGAGAGCCTCGCACAATGGATCCACACTTTGACCTTGGATTCCTCTCGTGCGCGTGACATCTCATTTACTCCTGAAATGCACTACTAGTAAATCGCAACCGCACAAAGGTGAAACCTCAGACTATCCATAGTGGGAGTAACATAGGTAGTAACATCACACATATCTAGATAAAAAAGATGATGTGGCAAACAATAAATGAAGAAAGAGAGGCATGTGGTAACATAGCTAGTTACTACTAGTATGAGTAACATCACACATATCAAGGTAAGATGAGTCTATGACCTAATAAATGAAGTCTTCCATGTTACCATACATATGTTACTCCCCACTATAGAGGTAGTAACATAGAGTAGTAACATGGGCATGTTACTACTCTATGTTACTATCCATTATGGCTAGTCTCATTGGCCGCCGACCCCCTCTCCTCAAATGCCCTGAATCTCATTGGAGTAGCACAAACAAACATTGCATAATTATTGTCATTTTCATGGTTCACGTTGCGTCCGATTGGACCAATCCAAAGACATGACAGAGAAGGAGCCAATTTTTTTACCTCGTTGGCAATTATCCGAATAACTTGGACTGGGTACGCGCCCGAGATTCCCCATCACCGGACTAAGAGCATCTCTAGAGTACCCCGCATCCCGCCCGACCCGCAAAATAACTGTCAAAATGCGGGCCAGGATGGAAAAATATGCCCGACCAGACCTTGCATCTCGTCCCTGTCCGTAAATATTTTTGCGGGGCGCGGCAAAACTTCACCCCAACCTCCAGATTCACGGGATAGGAGGGCGACCCGAGCACAGCCCCTATCCACAACAACATTTCGCGGGAGGGACCTTTTCGCGTGGCCTTTCCCGCCCCCCCAACCTTCGCCACCATTGCCCCGCCACCGCACGCTTCGGTGCATCTTCCCCGGTCGTCCTTCGCCGCCATGGATGACACCCTGCTGTCCCCCGTCACCGTCCAGGTCGCGCACGTTCAATCTCCTCGGGCGGATCTCGTCGCCGGCCTTGTTGGCCCGGCCGTCGCCCATGGCACCGCTGCGTCTGCCTGCAAGTGGCAGGGCAACGTGGTCGTGCAAGGCGGGAATCCGGCTGCCCCTCGCTCGAAGGCCCGCGCTCCGGGCGCCAACCCTGTTGCGCGATCCCGGTCGACGGCGGAGAAGGTCGGCAAGGTCTCCGGCGCAAAGAGGAGGAAGGTTCCAATGAATAGGCCGCCTCCTTCATCCACACCCTCCTTCATGCAAAGAGGTTCCCCGTCGATGCCGCTCGACGGTGCTGCTCCCACCACAAGCGATGTGTTTGATGAAATGCCCGAAAGGTATGCATCTTGGGTCATGGCAAATTTCTTTGCTTTTCGCCATTTGCGATAGCTCATGACTTGTTGTCGTTCACTATAGCGGTGGTTCGATCAATGCAATTGCCGAGTTCGTGAATTTGCTGGACACCAACTGTGACGACCCCGGCCCGACCGTGCACTAATCATACACGCAATGCACACGATCAAGCCTAAGGACTCACGTGAAGGAAATCACAGCACAACTCTAAAACATAAATAAATACATACAAGTCATATATTACAAGCCAGGGGCCTCGAGGGCTCGAATACATAACATGATGTCACACACATAGTCAGCGGAAGCGTTAGGTATCTGGGTACAGATACAACACAGAAGAAGATAGGCCTGTTACACAGGCGGGGCAAAAGAAAAGCTACGATCGAAAAGGCGCAGGCCTCCTGCCTGGGACCTCCGATCCTACTCCTGGTCGTCGTCCGCCGGCTCCTCGTAGAAGTACTCGCCGGCCGGGTAGTAGTAGTAGCCAGCCTCGGGCTGGTAGTAGTAGTCGTCAACAGGGGCTGCAGGCACCATGGCTCCGTCGTCTGGTTTATCATGCGGGTAGGACAAAAGGGGAAGCAAAGCAACCGTGAGTACTCATCCAAAGTACTCAGCAAGACTTACATCAGATCTATACTAGCAATGCATTATTTTCAAAGGAGGCTTTATGTGGGTGGACTAGACTGCAGAAAGCCAGAGTAGAGAGGGGAAAGCCTAGTCCTGACGAAGACTAGCATCTTCAGCGTCTTGCAGCAATTAGAAGGGAGCAGAATAGTACATCGTAATAATATATAGTGTTTGCAGCAATATCATCTTCATATCACATATCTCAAGTCACCAGTTCTAGTTGTACCGAAGTGGATACAACTCCGAGTGTCCGTTACCGTAGGACAGGCTATCGATAGATTGTTTCTTCCCTGCAGGGGTGCACCAAGTTACCCACCACGCTCGCTTAACTCCGGCCGGACACACCATCAGGTCGTGCCCGCCCTCGGCTAAACAATACGACGCAACCCGACCGGATACCGCCAGAGAGGATCGAGCACGCCGGACTAATCCTATGCCCCCGGGGGTCGGGGCCATCGCCCCGGACGCTCCGCACGTTGCGAAGCCGTTCGGTAGCAGACCTAGCAACCCCTTATACAAGCACGCAGTTGCATCCTAAGTCCAATCCGAACAGCCCGCTCAATCGCTGACGTCGTGACGACTCCGGCTGATGTATACGACGCAGAGCACCCACTCACACCCACGTGGTGGTTAGTGCTATCGGACCCGGAGGCCCCTCGGATTAAATATCCAAATCGCTTAGTGTATTGGGAGCGCGCGGCAACGAGCAGAGCCTACGATACTGTTGGCCCCGTCGTCCCGTCTCGAGGACTTGTGACAAGGACTGGAATGACCGGTCACGCCTCGTAGTTATCTCGCGGGTACCCTCACTGGTCACCCGACTCCACAGCTCACGCCTCAAAGGCACTCGCGGGTACCCCTCTGGGTCAACCCGCCTCCATCCAACATGTGTAGTAGTAACTTCAAAGTGTCATCAGACGCACGATACCTCTGGCCGCACGCCTTTGTTCCTGGCGACGTCCGGCCTCGGGGATCGATACGTCTTTAAACACGGTACGGTAATCCAAGTGTCTTCAGACGCACGATACCTCTGGCCGCACGCCTTTGTTCCTGGCGACGTCCGGCCTCGGGGATCGATACGTCTTTAAACACGGTATGGTGAAACAGGGCATCCGTGTGGTTTCCATGCCGATGAGGAATCCGAGGAATCACCCTCGTTGGATCCCTAACGACAAGTCCCGTTAAGGTGATACCGGAGGAATCACCCTCGGCGGTAATCACCATAGCGGATGCACGACAAAAGCTAAGTCGGAAGTGGGAAGAGGAATCACCCTCGGTAACCCACAACGAGCTAGTTATACTACAGGGGCAACATCAGAGGTGAGTTCGGAGGTATCACCCTCGTCACCCGATGTTAACTCTGCGGAGTCGAGCATATTAGGAGGGGGTGTGCGGTGATGTGAAGAAGGTCAGGGGTAGGGGCTCGATCGGTTGATCGAGGCAAGGGTACTATGCGAGGCAACTACGAGAGTGCGGGACCAAAGCAGTGCTACCCAACCTATACTAAGCAGTTTATGAATAAAGGCAGGTATCAACAATTTAGCAAAAACAGGCTATGCAACAGTAATAGGAGCAGTAGCAGTAGCAGCAATTCTAATGCAAGAATAAGAGAGAATAGACATAGGCGATATCGGAAATGCTCAAGGGGGGGGGGGTTGCTTGCCTGGTTGCTCGGCAAATGAAAAGGAACAACGGCGGTGAAGTAGTCGATCACCAGGGCATCGTCGGCGGTCTCGGGGTCTACCGGGAAGAAAGGGGGAGAGGAAACAATTTAAATGCACAGTAACGAAAGTAATCACAAGGCATGACGTTCTAACGCAGTGCTACCGATAACGGAGAAGGGGAACCCATCCGGGAAAATATTCCCGGCTCCGGACCTGTGTCGGACAGTTGACCGGAGGGGGAACGATTGCAGGTTAGTGGTGTCAGAGTCAAGTGGCAACTGGGGTGCAGTGCAGGATTGTCTAAAAGACATGTCTAAGTCATTTAGCTATTTTTAGGAATTTGTTTGGATTTATTTTATTAAAGTTGAGCACTATTCATTTATCGAAAACAGGCCGAAAGTTCCATGTTCATCTAGCTAGGGGCATCTGACGGGAATACGGAGGGCGTATCTAGTTTCGTATCGAAATTCTGAGCAACTTTCATATATAAATTATTTTCATCGGAGTTACGGATTAAAAGATATGATTTTTCTAAGATTAATTGATTTTCTGGAATTTTACTGATTTACATTTATTTCAAAAATGACAGGTAATTTGCTGGGTGCACCCGGTGCAGTGCACCAGAGATGCACCAGAGGCTGACCAGTGGGCCCTGGTCAACTGCTGACTCAGCAGTTGACTGGGTCCACGTTGACCAGTCAAAAGGGGAGGGGGGCCCACATGTCATAGATACAGTTACAACTAACAGTTTTAATTAAAACTAATTGATCTAATTAGAGGCGCTGGGGCCCAAATGTCAGCGAGGGGTTAGGCAGTGGGTTAGTTAATTAGGGGGGTTAGTGGCTTATTAGCCAGCCAGGTCAGCGGCTAACTCCGGCGCTAAGCCGGCGGCTCCGGTGATCGCCGGCCGGCCGTTTCCGGGCACGGGAGCGGGCGTGGCTAGGCTCGTTGGAGAGCCCGTGCAGCGGCGCATCGAGTGGTGGCTGAGGAACGGCCGGAGACGGGCTATGGCGACGGTGGCGACGAGAGGGGCGGCGCCAGAGCTACGGGCTCCGACGGAAACGACGGTGCAGCAAGCGAATCGTCCGGTTGTCGCCACCCACAGAACCTACGCGTTGCTACGGGCGCGATGGACACCAGCGCATGACCCCAGGGTCACCTTAGTGGCACCGACGACGAGTCCATGAGGCGGCGGAATCCGGTGGTCATGGGATCAATGGTTACGGCGATGAATCCAGAGGGGAAACAGGGGGGGAAAGATCGCTAGCTCACAGGGATCTCGTAGCCGTGCTCAGCGTGCTTGGGGAGGCTCTGGTTCATCGGCGAGCTCCGGTGCTTTGCCGGCGGCCGAAGGTCGAAGATGAAGTTGAGGGCGTTGCTTCAGGGCCCTTCTGGTCGCGTGGCTTGGTGAGGAGGTCGACGAGGTCGTTGCGGAGCTCGTGGACATGCCAGAGGAGCGAGGGAGGTGCGGTGGCTGCGTCGGACGGCGACGATGGCGATGGTGGCGCACTGGTGATGGGGAAGAGGAGAATAGCGGCGATGGGGAGTGAGGGTGAGGGAGAGAGGGGAATGGGAGGGAGGAGCCCAGGGGGGAGGGCTCGGGGCGATCTTATCCCCCTCGCCCCACCTGCCCTCGACGCGGTGGCGAGCTGCGGGCGGAGCGGCGCCGTTCTGTCCATGGCGGCGGCGACACGGGGCGGGGGAGCAGGTAGACGGGCAGTGACGGGCCGGCTGGGCTCGGCCCAGCCGCGAGGTAAGTGGGCTGCTGCCCGTTTTCTTTTATTTTTGTCTGTTTTTATTTGTTACAGAGAGAGTAACAGAATTAATTGGGCATCAAAAAGAGTAAGGAAAAATATGGGACTTGGCCCATTAAATCCTTTGTATTTTTAGGCACTGCCAGAAATTGGTTTAGGGATTTTTGGAACTCCTTTGAATTTACCAAAAATAGAATAGCATTTAAATATGCTGAAAAGGTGCTGTTACAACTTATAATGCCCATCTTTGCTCAAGTGAGATGTTGTATTCCTTAACATATAATTGTTTTGGAATATTAGCAAGATGATGAACATTTTTCCAGCAACTTTTGTGCAACCTCAAATTGCAATTATAATTTGAATTGATTTCAGAGAGGAGTTTTGATTTGAGATGTTTCACCTTAGTGATCAAGCATGGCAAATGAAGATGACTTGGCATGTTTAAGAAGTGGTCACTGTGGTGTGAGGCTGGGGATGTTACAAATCTCCTCCACTACAAGAAATCTCGTCCCGAGATTTAAGTGGGGAAGAAAAGGGTAATCACGGGAGGACTAACCCTTATAGAATCGATAATCTGGTGGACAATTTAGGTAATGTGGCAGAAGCATCTCTCGAGTTGAAATTCAGGAAATCTATCGAGAGCAAAGTATAAAGGTACGATAAGATGTATGAAGCGAATGGACATTCGATCGATACCTGAACGAGGTATGAACAGGGTTCAGGGTATCGGGAGTAGATCATCTCTCGAAGAGTGGCGATGGATAACACACCATGTGAAAAGCAAGGGACTCTTCGGGATCAATGAGGTTCAGAAGAGTCAGGTTCCGATCCTGTGGAACTGTGGTGAGGGTCGATCGAGAGTAGGGATGACGGTGACATCTCACCAGTCAGGACAACCAGGTATGTCAGAGAATAGTCTGTCAGTTAAGTCGGTGACAACATCGGTACCAAGGGCGAGGGACGAAGAGAACCATTTTCCTGCTCGTTGAAACGAGGCGGACCAATAGGCAAAGTTCTCGTCCATCGGTGGTTACCGGAATGTCATCGACAAAAGTAACAGGGTCTCACTGACAGAGTTGTACACTGAGATGTTTTCATAAGCAGGGAATTATTCCTGCTCATGTCTTAATGATCTCAAGAAAGGTTAAACAAACAAATGGAAAGGAAAATGTGATTAATTGATTAATCACGCCAATGGAAAGAAATATGTGTTTACACACAAGTTTTAGGGGTATATCATTTCGCAAGAAAGAGCGGAGCATGATATTCATGATAGGGCAGCAAGTTCAAAACATTTGGATAAAGGAATGAGAGAAGAATCTTGATATTACCCATACGATGTTGTGTGGATAATGGATCAAGAAACATTTAGTATTGCGCTTCCAATTGTTCTTGTCGATATTCGTAGTACCATTGTCATGCTGCGAGGTAGCAATGACATGGTGTTTCAAATAAAGGTTGGGCCTGAAGATCTGAGGAGATGCAAAGGAATCACTTCCAAAATTATCTCGGAACACAAGGAATAACCGAACACAACCAGGTCTGTGTTGGTAGAAGTCAGGGACGTCATCGATGACATCACAAATTATCGAGGGGTAGGGATGGTATTTATCACCATGAATTTAATTGATAACTTGGAACAAATCAAATATTGGTGATGACCACGACATCTTTGTCGAGAGATTTCATGAAGATGCAATCGATCGGCGATGGCATCCAGTCAAAGGAATGATGAAGCAAAAAGGTTAATGGAACCGCGGATACGACACAAGCTCGGAATCAAGCTTGTTGTTCGAGGTGAAATGATAAGATGAGGAGGATCGTCGTGAGCTTGGCTCATCGTCGGAAATTGTGCTCCGGGAAGAAGGACCAGGTAGCACAATGAAAATTGATTCGATAATAATATAACCGATCAGGCTAGGAATGATGTGATGGAGTATTACTCCAATAGGAATTTACAAGGGGTAGTGCGGTGACACAACATCCTCGAGAAAACAAAAGGGGGGGGGTGATACTCGAGGTAGTTCAGATTAGAGGTTGGCCAGGCATATTGATTTAAAGAGAACAAGTGCTTTAACTTGTTCATGAAATGAGATCAAGGAAGAACAACCATGGTCGGGACCTCGATTGCAAAGGATCAATGTAAAATGCAAGATGAATTTTACAACAAGGGATTATTATTTTTACGAGCAGCGTCCATGATAAGTTCTACATCGGGTCCATGGGCATGAACACAAGGTTCAAGGTCGACTCCCACTTCTTCAATGCATAACCTTTCATTCACTTCTCGTCTTCGAAGAAATTGTAGAGTCAAAAATGTATCCGACGGAACGCGAGTAGATGTAACCCGCATAGCTCTTGATTCACACAGACTAAGGAAAGCATATGTTCAACCCATCGGGGCATCTTAGGAACATATACCGCATACTTGAAGGAGTAATGAACTCAAGCGCGGAAGCAGAGCATGGTTGACAAAGTCAAGGGATACAATGTATCGAAGGCAATATGTATCAGGGGAAAAGCGCTCAAGATTTGTTGAATATAAAGGACTTTGTCGGATATTAACCCAACGAAATTCAGGTGGTCGACTTATGATCTGATGTGAGTATCGGTACTCAACCAGAAGAAGAAAGGATGCAAAAAGCATCGGATTAAAGAAACATCGAAATAATTCGACGCTTTAGTACAAAGGAGTTATGATTCCAAGACGAAGGATCAGAAGCAAAGGCTCTGATCAAAAGAAGGATAGGCTGAATAGAATTTGATGACCAATCAATCATGGATTGAGTTACCGAGAACCAGCTCATATCATACTGAAGGACGTCTGAGCCGAAAGGATGGATTAGTAGGAATCAACTGTTGATTACGAATATTCGCAATATATTGAATCAAGGGACGCGTAATGATAGTGACAAGAATGTCAACGAAGGTTATATGGAATTTACCATGATGCAGACAGACAAAAATTTCAAGAGCAAGAGTCTGCAGAGGATTCTTTTAGGAGATCGGATAGCAATACGAAGTATTTCGTGGAATGCAAGAACAACTGGGGATGAATGGATCCTCGGTGTTGTGAGGAATTATCCGCAGTGCGAAAGAAGCTGCACGACAGTAGGCTCAAAGGATTTCCGGATTAACGAGGAGTATTTCGAGTATCTCGTGCACGAAGGAGTAACTGAGAATGAAGAAACAAACGGCAAAGATGTGTAGCTATTCCGGTGATTACCGGTAGCAGGGAAATTGTAAGAGCAGTGGTCATAATGGTCTCGGGAAACTTCGTGGAGTATCTTCGGAGTCCTTTGCTGATGTCATGCCATCTTCTGGAACGAGGGGGCTCTCCGGGAGGAATCGTTCACGAGAACCTAATGTCGGTGTTAGTAAAATCATTTAACCCGAATAGAGGAGAGATTCGGAGTCCCAGAGTATAGACGAGGAATAAAAGATGCTACACAACCCAAGTGGCGACGTGGGGCCATAAGCCACACAGCCAAGTTAGTAAAACATTTTTGGACCTCTAGACTCGACTTCGACCAAGGAGTTGGAAAGGGGGTTCCTACAGGCAGTCGGCTCTGATACCAACCTGTGACGACCCCGGCCCGACCGTGCACTAATCATACACGCAATGCACACGATCAAGCCTAAGGACTCACGTGAAGGAAATCACAGCACAACTCTAAAACATAAATAAATACATACAAGTCATATATTACAAGCCAGGGGCCTCGAGGGCTCGAATACATAACATGATGTCACACACATAGTCAGCGGAAGCGTTAGGTATCTGGGTACAGATACAACACAGAAGAAGATAGGCCTGTTACACAGGCGGGGCAAAAGAAAAGCTACGATCGAAAAGGCGCAGGCCTCCTGCCTGGGACCTCCGATCCTACTCCTGGTCGTCGTCCGCCGGCTCCTCGTAGAAGTACTCGCCGGCCGGGTAGTAGTAGTAGCCAGCCTCGGGCTGGTAGTAGTAGTCGTCAACAGGGGCTGCAGGCACCATGGCTCCGTCGTCTGGTTTATCATGCGGGTAGGACAAAAGGGGAAGCAAAGCAACCGTGAGTACTCATCCAAAGTACTCAGCAAGACTTACATCAGATCTATACTAGCAATGCATTATTTTCAAAGGAGGCTTTATGTGGGTGGACTAGACTGCAGAAAGCCAGAGTAGAGAGGGGAAAGCCTAGTCCTGACGAAGACTAGCATCTTCAGCGTCTTGCAGCAATTAGAAGGGAGCAGAATAGTACATCGTAATAATATATAGTGTTTGCAGCAATATCATCTTCATATCACATATCTCAAGTCACCAGTTCTAGTTGTACCGAAGTGGATACAACTCCGAGTGTCCGTTACCGTAGGACAGGCTATCGATAGATTGTTTCTTCCCTGCAGGGGTGCACCAAGTTACCCACCACGCTCGCTTAACTCCGGCCGGACACACCATCAGGTCGTGCCCGCCCTCGGCTAAACAATACGACGCAACCCGACCGGATACCGCCAGAGAGGATCGAGCACGCCGGACTAATCCTATGCCCCCGGGGGTCGGGGCCATCGCCCCGGACGCTCCGCACGTTGCGAAGCCGTTCGGTAGCAGACCTAGCAACCCCTTATACAAGCACGCAGTTGCATCCTAAGTCCAATCCGAACAGCCCGCTCAATCGCTGACGTCGTGACGACTCCGGCTGATGTATACGACGCAGAGCACCCACTCACACCCACGTGGTGGTTAGTGCTATCGGACCCGGAGGCCCCTCGGATTAAATATCCAAATCGCTTAGTGTATTGGGAGCGCGCGGCAACGAGCAGAGCCTACGATACTGTTGGCCCCGTCGTCCCGTCTCGAGGACTTGTGACAAGGACTGGAATGACCGGTCACGCCTCGTAGTTATCTCGCGGGTACCCTCACTGGTCACCCGACTCCACAGCTCACGCCTCAAAGGCACTCGCGGGTACCCCTCTGGGTCAACCCGCCTCCATCCAACATGTGTAGTAGTAACTTCAAAGTGTCATCAGACGCACGATACCTCTGGCCGCACGCCTTTGTTCCTGGCGACGTCCGGCCTCGGGGATCGATACGTCTTTAAACACGGTACGGTAATCCAAGTGTCTTCAGACGCACGATACCTCTGGCCGCACGCCTTTGTTCCTGGCGACGTCCGGCCTCGGGGATCGATACGTCTTTAAACACGGTATGGTGAAACAGGGCATCCGTGTGGTTTCCATGCCGATGAGGAATCCGAGGAATCACCCTCGTTGGATCCCTAACGACAAGTCCCGTTAAGGTGATACCGGAGGAATCACCCTCGGCGGTAATCACCATAGCGGATGCACGACAAAAGCTAAGTCGGAAGTGGGAAGAGGAATCACCCTCGGTAACCCACAACGAGCTAGTTATACTACAGGGGCAACATCAGAGGTGAGTTCGGAGGTATCACCCTCGTCACCCGATGTTAACTCTGCGGAGTCGAGCATATTAGGAGGGGGTGTGCGGTGATGTGAAGAAGGTCAGGGGTAGGGGCTCGATCGGTTGATCGAGGCAAGGGTACTATGCGAGGCAACTACGAGAGTGCGGGACCAAAGCAGTGCTACCCAACCTATACTAAGCAGTTTATGAATAAAGGCAGGTATCAACAATTTAGCAAAAACAGGCTATGCAACAGTAATAGGAGCAGTAGCAGTAGCAGCAATTCTAATGCAAGAATAAGAGAGAATAGACATAGGCGATATCGGAAATGCTCAAGGGGGGGGGTTGCTTGCCTGGTTGCTCGGCAAATGAAAAGGAACAACGGCGGTGAAGTAGCCGATCACCAGGGCATCGTCGGCGGTCTCGGGGTCTACCGGGAAGAAAGGGGGAGAGGAAACAATTTAAATGCACAGTAACGAAAGTAATCACAAGGCATGACGTTCTAACGCAGTGCTACCGATAACGGAGAAGGGGAACCCATCCGGGAAAATATTCCCGGCTCCGGACCTGTGTCGGACAGTTGACCGGAGGGGGAACGATTGCAGGTTAGTGGTGTCAGAGTCAAGTGGCAACTGGGGTGCAGTGCATGATTGTCTAAAAGACATGTCTAAGTCATTTAGCTATTTTTAGGAATTTGTTTGGATTTATTTTATTAAAGTTGAGCACTATTCATTTATCGAAAACAGGCCGAAAGTTCCATGTTCATCTAGCTAGGGGCATCTGACGGGAATACGGAGGGCGTATCTAGTTTCGTATCGAAATTCTGAGCAACTTTCATATATAAATTATTTTCATCGGAGTTACGGATTAAAAGATATGATTTTTCTAAGATTAATTGATTTTCTGGAATTTTACTGATTTACATTTATTTCAAAAATGACAGGTAATTTGCTGGGTGCACCCGGTGCAGTGCACCAGAGATGCACCAGAGGCTGACCAGTGGGCCCTGGTCAACTGCTGACTCAGCAGTTGACTGGGTCCACGTTGACCAGTCAAAAGGGGAGGGGGGCCCACATGTCATAGATACAGTTACAACTAACAGTTTTAATTAAAACTAATTGATCTAATTAGAGGCGCTGGGGCCCAAATGTCAGCGAGGGGTTAGGCAGTGGGTTAGTTAATTAGGGGGGTTAGTGGCTTATTAGCCAGCCAGGTCAGCGGCTAACTCCGGCGCTAAGCCGGCGGCTCCGGTGATCGCCGGCCGGCCGTTTCCGGGCACGGGAGCGGGCGTGGCTAGGCTCGTTGGAGAGCCCGTGCAGCGGCGCATCGAGTGGTGGCTGAGGAACGGCCGGAGACGGGCTATGGCGACGGTGGCGACGAGAGGGGCGGCGCCAGAGCTACGGGCTCCGACGGAAACGACGGTGCAGCAAGCGAATCGTCCGGTTGTCGCCACCCACAGAACCTACGCGTTGCTACGGGCGCGATGGACACCAGCGCATGACCCCAGGGTCACCTTAGTGGCACCGACGACGAGTCCATGAGGCGGCGGAATCCGGTGGTCATGGGATCAATGGTTACGGCGATGAATCCAGAGGGGAAACAGGGGGGGAAAGATCGCTAGCTCACAGGGATCTCGTAGCCGTGCTCAGCGTGCTTGGGGAGGCTCTGGTTCATCGGCGAGCTCCGGTGCTTTGCCGGCGGCCGAAGGTCGAAGATGAAGTTGAGGGCGTTGCTTCAGGGCCCTTCTGGTCGCGTGGCTTGGTGAGGAGGTCGACGAGGTCGTTGCGGAGCTCGTGGACATGCCAGAGGAGCGAGGGAGGTGCGGTGGCTGCGTCGGACGGCGACGATGGCGATGGTGGCGCACTGGTGATGGGGAAGAGGAGAATAGCGGCGATGGGGAGTGAGGGTGAGGGAGAGAGGGGAATGGGAGGGAGGAGCCCAGGGGGGAGGGCTCGGGGCGATCTTATCCCCCTCGCCCCACCTGCCCTCGACGCGGTGGCGAGCTGCGGGCGGAGCGGCGCCGTTCTGTCCATGGCGGCGGCGACACGGGGCGGGGGAGCAGGTAGACGGGCAGTGACGGGCCGGCTGGGCTCGGCCCAGCCGCGAGGTAAGTGGGCTGCTGCCCGTTTTCTTTTATTTTTGTCTGTTTTTATTTGTTACAGAGAGAGTAACAGAATTAATTGGGCATCAAAAAGAGTAAGGAAAAATATGGGACTTGGCCCATTAAATCCTTTGTATTTTTAGGCACTGCCAGAAATTGGTTTAGGGATTTTTGGAACTCCTTTGAATTTACCAAAAATAGAATAGCATTTAAATATGCTGAAAAGGTGCTGTTACAACTTATAATGCCCATCTTTGCTCAAGTGAGATGTTGTATTCCTTAACATATAATTGTTTTGGAATATTAGCAAGATGATGAACATTTTTCCAGCAACTTTTGTGCAACCTCAAATTGCAATTATAATTTGAATTGATTTCAGAGAGGAGTTTTGATTTGAGATGTTTCACCTTAGTGATCAAGCATGGCAAATGAAGATGACTTGGCATGTTTAAGAAGTGGTCACTGTGGTGTGAGGCTGGGGATGTTACACCAACGTCGTTGACATTGATCAAGCCCCGTTCGCCGCATTCGACTACAATGAAACAGACGACGGCGTGGACGATCATGATTGTGAGGATGAATTAGAGGAGATCGAAGCGGAAGCGTATGAGCAATTGCAAACAAAAACTGGGAAAAGTCGGAGATTGAATAACTACACGATCTTGGAAGATCAAGTTTTGATCAATGCGTGGAGTGCGATGTCTCTTGATGCATGGACGGGTACTTCTCAAACCGTCAAGAGGTATTGGCAAAGAATCGAGGATCAATACTTCCGCATGATGGCAAAGTACCCCAACAGGACCCCACGCACATTTCGGTCACTTCAAGGGCGTTGGGAGGTGATCAAGCCTATGTGCAGCCGTTGGGTAGCTTGCTTGGAGAAAGTACGCAATGCACCTCCAAGTGGAACCGTCGGATCTGACTCTGTGAGTTTGTGCAAGTTATGCATCGTATTTGCATCATATGAAATGATTCCATCATTTCACTTTGTTCACATTGTGTAGGACAAGATTGCCCAACATAGATACAAAGACATGGAAGCTTCGGAAGGCAAATTATTCAAACTAGAGCATTGTTGGGAATTGCTCCAAAAGTGCGAGAAGTGGAAATTGATCGACAAAGAATCCCCATCAAAGAAAGGCTCGCTTACAAACATGGATGAAGATGAGGATAATGACGGCCCAAGAAATTTGAACAAGCCCGATGGCGACAAGAAGACTAAGGAGAAGATGAAGAGAGAGCAAGAAGCATCGAGCTTGAGGGGGAAGATTGATGCCATGGTGCAATCAAACGAGTTGATGTTGTTGAAGTCATTGGATATCAAGAAAGAGTTGGCCGAGAAGAAGGCAAAGGAGAAGCAAGAAAAGTGGCGATTGCTCAAGGAAGAGGGGCTGCGCAAAGCGGCCATTGAGGAGATAAGAGCATGTGCCGCTGAAAACAAATCCTTGTCCAAGTTGCTCGCCGAAGAGAACAAGATCATGTCAATGAATCGCAATGACATGGACGACCTCACAAAAACATGGCATGATATGGCAAGGAGAGAAATCTTGAAGAGGGGAGAATGGTTGCGTTGGGCGGTGCGTGCTACAGTTCCGGAGATGTTTTCTATGCTCCATATGGTGGAAACGTTGATGATTTCGGTGCGGGAGTTGAAATAAGCGTAGGATGAGGATTCAGTGGTGGCGATGAAATTCTAGATGGACTCGACGGCGCGGAGTGAAGATCGACCAAGAAGATGTCGGACGTGGGCGTCACTTTTGCAAGACCCTCTTTTGCGTTTGTCGTACTAAACCGGGCTTTTATTTGCGCGTAAACTGTGTTATTTTATTTTGAATTTGTACTTATTTGTGAGAACCTTTGTCAGATGCGAGAATTGGCCATTTTTTGTTTGCGGGTCGACGTGGCGATGTCCGATCAGACTCCGCATAAGCCGACCCGTAAAAAAGTATATTCCACGAATATCCTTTTATACGGATCCATTTAGGGGGTCTGCATCTGCAGCCGTCCGAGCCAGCCCGCAAAGGCCGTTTTCCACGAACCGCAAACGCGTTTTGCAGGGCCAGCCGGATGCGGGGTCTGCTAGAGATGCTCTAAGAGCATCTATTTCTTCCACCCCTATTTATTCTGCCCGAAATGTTCGTCCGATTAGTGTGAAAGTGCAATTATGGACTTCATCATATTTTGATATTGTTGACAACATACAAGGGAACTAATCATCTCTGTCAAGTGCATCTCAGGTTTGTTCCAAAAAAGATTATAGTGTGGATCATGACTGACATATTCAGGATACTCAAAGTATGGAGAAACAAGACAAAAAGCTCTAGCTCTTTTTTGGTTTTCTTTCAAGTATAGGAATCCCGCACTATTAAGAGGGCATCACTGGTTCTCGCAAATGACTTGCTCAAAATCTAGGAAAATGTCTTGGTGGGGTTCGTACCCTGACCGTGATATTGGCCTCTACCTTGTTCGGACGTCCGAAGGTTTCCGGACGACCGACGCGTCACGGTCCTCCGGTTGACCGTTTTTCTCTGGAATTCCGGTGCCACGGTACAGAAAGAAATCACGGATTTCTGGTCTTTCCGGACGTCCGGACCGAAAATCCGATGCCACATCACAAAGCCGAAATGATGGATTTCCGGTCCTCTTCGGACAACCGTGCACCGGACGGCCGACGTTCTCCGGACATCAGCACCCCGTGCTCCGGTTCCCACTACTGATGCGCTGAACCACTCCAATCTCTAGTGGCCGGACGACTGACTCCGGTTGGACATTCGGTCCTTCTTTTCTGTACGGATGTTCGGTATACTTAGAACGTCCTTGTAGCACTTGGTCACCTTGCTTAGCTCATTGTATCGTCTTTGCAATTGTTAGGCTCACGTTCATATTCCGCATTATAGGCTAAAATGCTAAGTAAGAATTTAAATTTGTAATTATACCTATTCACCCCCCTCTAGGTCAATCTCGATCCTTTCAATTGGATTCAACTTGACTAAGCGATTTCTCATGGACAAATTAGTTCATGCTCTTGCTCCGTATCATCACCAAATGGTGTGGGACATAAGGCAACATCATGGATTCAAGGAAATGACTCTGGATGACATCCTATCAACTTTTCAACTATTCAAAGAATCCAAGGCAAATGCTACAAAACATATTGCCATGCATGGTACCTCAACATCAAAGATCAATCTTGCTCTGAACGCCAAGCTTGTGTGTGAGAAAGAGCAAAGTGAAGAAGAAGAACAAGATGATGATGACGGAGAAGAAGAAGACGGGGGCTTCACTCGTAATTAAGCCACTACAACACCCATGCCACCACAAGATCCAATTGCTCAAATGGAGACCGTTGTTCAACAACAAGGATAAGAAAAAAGAACAAGAACAAGACCCTCACCATGATCATACTCAAGAACAAGATCATCATCAAGAGCAAGAACAAGAAAGTGCAATCCTTGATGATGAACCTCAACAAATACAACATGAAGAATAAGATCTTACATCGCACATCAATGATCCATATGTTGAGGATGTGGACGTTGAAAATGAAGTTGAACCTCGCGAAACCCTAACCTCCATCATGCCACGAGTCATTAAATCCTTAACGACATATAAGAAGGTAGAGTCACTCCTAAACAACTGATAAACTTTTGCGCTCACTTTTCGTTTGCCTCTAGTGTTGAGCCACTCAAGGTACATGATGCGTTGACGGACAATGATTGGCTCGTTGCTAACTTGCTATGCAAGAAGAGTTGAATAGTTTTGAAGGCATCAAAGCGTGGTCTTTAGTCAAGAGACCAACTAAGGAACACAATGTTTTTGGAACAAAATGGTTCTTCTAAAACAAGCAATATGAGAATGGGGTAACCATCCAAAAGAAGGCAAGATTAGTGGCACAAGGGTACTCACAAGTTGCAGGTTTGGACTTTGATGAGACATTTTCTCCCGTTACTCGTCTTGAGTCTATTTGCATCTTACTTGCTTACGATGCTTTCAATGGATTTACTTTACATCAAATGGATATGAAGAGTGCATTTCTTAATGATCCTCTACATGCATCACAACCACCCGGTTTCGTTGATCCCGATCACAAAGACCATGTGCATAAACTTCATAAGGCTTTGTATGGCCTCAAACAAGATCCTCGTGCTCGGTATGGCAAGCGGCGGGGGACGTTGGGAGGCAGAGTCGCATTCTCCAGCGTACCGCATGATGCACAACTAGTCAGGATGTTGTAGCCGGGTCGTGGTGGACGTTGCCACCTCCGCCGACGACGTGCAAGCGACGGGCTCGGACAAGGAAGAGTAGGGCACCTAAGACGACGGTGCCTTGAGTCCCGTGAATAGGTCATATCCTACTTTACCTTAGTGGCAACCAGAGCAACACTTGGAGGGGCGCAGCTAGCCACCGGACTGGGCACGTCGGAGTGGGACGAGCTCCGTTTAGATTAGGGCTCACGTTGCATCGTGATAGTATGGTAGGGTTGTTATTTGTGTCAAACCGTATACCGCGCAGTATATATCTCGTACCACCATGCACCGCTTTTTTCCATGTGGCAAAGGTATCGGACACTGTCTCTCTGTCACGTAGCCCGATGTCACAAAAACCCGCTAGATACTTGTTCGTTTTGACGTGACGCCTCAACGAACCACAGTACTACATTTATTTAACACCTGACCTGATGATGAAGCAAAACAAAAAGGAAAGAGAAGCGGTGGACGCAATTTCGGGCCAATGAGAGGAGAGTACGCGGATCGTGTGCTACCTTCTAGGTACTCCGGGCCGTGCGATCACAAGGGCCTCCCAACCGACGGTGGAGATGGAGGAGACAATGTCAGAGGCCTGGATCTCGTGCGCGTCACGACTTTTCGGCCTAGGTTTGCTGTCAGGTACACGTGGGACGGGCCTTGCCCAAACGGGCAGAAGGCCGCCCGTCCGACGTATGGACCCGAACCGATGTGTAGTCACTGGCGGGTGGGGTTGGCCTTACTGCCATCGATCAGGTCTGAGTCAGTACCCTTTCCAGGTAGGACTGAGGGGCTACTGACGCTCACAGCCCACCGAAATTTCAGCTCCATCAAGTCATTTTGGAAAGCAACCGGCCCTGGTCTCTCTCGCGCAGGATATATAAGCCAAGCCCTGCCCCTCGTCTCTGCTCCATCCCCTTATTATCTCCAAGCCCGAACCTAGCGCCGCCCCTCATCTTCTTCCTCGTCGCGCAAGAACAACAACGCACAAAATCTTCGGTTCCCTCGACAAGTATGGCGACAAGAAACTCCACGCATCACACCTCCATGCTTCTGGCCTTCAAGCTCCAAATGAGCTTAGTAGGCTCCTTCCATGGTGGTGTGCTCTGTGGAAAATCCTATTCGAAGGCCTTGTTCATGCGGTGTGGTTCGTGGCCTCCATGGATGTCTTTTGCGCCTTGGCTCTTGATGTGAGAACCATCCTCGGATCTGTGTTTTCTTTGATTGATCGGTACAATGATGTAATTTGGCTTAAGATCCCATATTTTTTCGCGTTTGCTCATGTATGTTTTGTTCAGATCTTGGGTTAGATCTTTCTGTCCTTGGCTGAACTTTGCTGTTTTCTGATGCAATCCCCTGTTTCTTTATGAAAAGAGTCTGATGCAATTCCCAACCCCCCTATTTTTTTCCAAGATTGGTTGGCCGAAGGGCTTCGTAATGGCTATGAGCCACTTTGGATGCAGTGCGTCAGCCCAATCAGCCACTTGGCAACTGCTATGGGCCACTTTGGATGCAGTGCGTCAGCCCAATCAGCCACTTGGCAACTGCTATGGGCCACACTTGTGCTGCTCTGCCTATCGGCCACCTGGGCTGATGTGCCCCAGCCCAACGAAACTACTTGGGGGACGACGTGCCACTTGGCCTGCTGCTTATGCGCCATTTGGGCTCTAGCCCAAGCATGACGGCCTCGTATCGCGTAACCCTTTGCTCGCTTAGTATAAATGAGCAACTGAGGGGGTAAACCGAAACCCTAATAGCCCCTGACGATTCCTCCGTCCCCTTCCACCCCGGCGGCGCCTCCTCACCGTCTGCGTCAATGGCGGCTGTGCGCCTAGCTCGCCTCGCAAAGGCCCTTCTCCCGGCGAATGCGCGTCCGTTTCACACTTTGGTGTACGTGGGAAAGCTTGGAGCCCAGGGAGATGCGACCCTCGTCGCCACCCTCTACGCTGATCAGGATTCCAAGTATGGCACATGTTTCTCCTCCATTCCCTCAGTTCGTATTTTGGATCTCTGAGTGCTGCTTGTGATACGAGTTTTCCAACATGTTGCAGGCTGGGGCAGCACATTGCCGAGGAGGTGATCAGGCTGCGTAATGACGCCGCCCACTACCGTGACGTGTGCAGTACGTCTGCAGCTGCCATGGATCCGTCTCCTGAGGTTCCCTCTGAAGAGGAGAGCAATGAAGCTCCCCCAAAGCGACATCATTTTGTCGATGCCCCTAAGGTGAGCTGTGGAATGCAACCCCCTCCCTCCCTATATCCTTCTGTCACGTCTGTATATTGTCGTGTTAAATAATTGGGAAATTATGCTAATTTAGGGAACATGTCTAGAATTGCATGTGCAGCTTGTTTACCTGTTTTGTCTAAATTAACTTGGTTGCTAAGAAAGAGTCCGGAAAAACTTATATGGGATTAGTCAGTTATGTCTTTATTTGTTTTGCTTGGCCAAAGATGCTCCGCTAGAGGTGCTTGTTAGTCTTTGAACTCCGTGGACTGACATGGGAGTGTTCTTGTTAAAATCATGCTCGGCCAGAGGGGCTTGTTATAGTCTTTGAACTCCATGGATTGGCATGTGAGTGTTCTTGTTAACTAATGCCCAGCCAGAGGGGCTTGTTATAGTCTTTGAACTCCATGGACTGACATGTTACCTGAATATTTGAATGTGTCATTTGCCTGCTTAAGTTATGTGCCAGGAATTGTGAAGTTTGTTGGACTCGCTTGGGAGAACTTCTTTGCCGTATACCCATTTGCAGCAGGGACGTTCCTGTACGTGCGCTATTCCATCAATCCCCTGATGTACGTACAGCTCACTTGCCTGTACAACAATGAGATGATTGAGCCCTACTTGAAGAAGATCAAGCTACTGGAGGAGAAAGCGAAGTCTGAAGGGGAGGAGGCTGGAGGAGTGTTAGGGCTGTTGCAGAAGATTCTCGGAGGAGAGTAGATGAGGACCTCAACCTCCAAAGATAGATGGTCCAAACATATTATGGACCCCGGCGAAATACAATTACATATATTTTTGTACTAAACTTTTATATTCGTCTATACATATTATTTTGTTAGACTACAACCTAAAAGAGTATGATGTTATGCCCTTAGTTGGCATAATTAATCACACAACAATATTCTAATTGTTAATTATTGTATTACTTGTCATACGATTGTAACATACATTGGTAAAAAAGTACGCTAAATTAAGTTATGTCTCTTAGCAAAAGTTATTTTTGATGATTGCATAAATTATATAGTGTATACAAATTGCACAGGTGTGTGAACCTATCTTTATTTTAATATCTTCAAATATAATGATAGAGCTTCCTAAAGCGTATTTTCTATTAAAAAATCTTAAAAGTGCTTTCTAGTGTATTATTAGTCAAGTATATTTGAAGAAAATTATGGAGTATAAATTGAGTAGTTGGCAACTGAATCTTGGAAATTAAGCTCGGTAATAAATTGACAATATGTGTGTGCTCATTACTTGATACTTAAGTAGCACCGCTTATAATAATTGAAAGCGCAGGTTTACTCCCGGAGAGGGGTAAATGGGAGATATTTAGAAATTCGTCAAACTCTGATGAATTTGATAAAGATCAGAGTGAAGAATTAAAAATAGTGGTGAAACTAAATCATCACCGAGAAATAAAACATGCATACAAGATATATGCAGGTGAAGAACATGCAATCATATAGGGACCAAGCCCTAACAAATTGACTCGATTACATGACAAATTCCAGCTATCCCCATCTACCACCAGTATGCCTACAATGGAATTAATCACTCTCGGTGGTGAGCATCATGAGGTTGTCGATGAAGACGGGTTGTTGATGACGACGGCGAGGAATCCCCCTCTCCGGAGCCTCGAACGGACTTCAGATCAACCCTCCCAATGAAGAACATGAAGTGGCGGCGGCTTCGTATCGTAAAATGCGATAATTCCTTCTCTCCAATTTTTTTCTTGGGAAGACGGTACTTATGGACGTAGAAGTAGGGCAAACGGGGACCTGTGGGACCCACAAGCTCAGACGATGAACCCGAGGATGGGCGCCCCCTGAGGTTGTGGCTCACATGTGCTCCCCCCGGGTAAGTTCTTGCACCGGTATTTTTATTAATTCCAAAATAATTCTCCGTAAAGTTTTGCCCAACTCCGAGAACTTTTTATTCTCCACAAAAATAACGCCAAAGTAGATCTGCTAAAAACAACGTCGGTCTGGGTTAGTTTCATTCAAATCATGCAATTTAGAGTCCAAAACAAGAGCAAAGGTGTTTGGAAAAGTAGGTACATTGAGGGAGATGGTCTTCAAGGACTCGTCGTCATCGAAGAGCAAGAAGACGATGGAGACTTTGAAACCGTTCTTGGCATGATTTTCAATGATGGTATTCAGCAGCCTAGGAGAGGATCATAGTTTGGCCGCATACAAATCAACTGTAATAGTGCCGAGGGCTATGCCAAGATCATGAGAGACTACTTTGATCGAAATCCAACCTATCCAGAGAAGTACTTTCGCCGGCGCTTTTAGATGCACACAAGTTTTTTCTGACCATTGCAAAAGCCGTTGAGAAGTATGATGATTGGTTCAAGATTCGAAGAAATGCATGCCGAGAGATAAGTGCAAGCCCTCTAATGACGTGCATTGCAGTTGTTTGAGTCTTGGCATATTGGTGTTCGGCCGATGCAATTGATGACTATGTCCGCATTGGTGAAGACACAATCTTGGAGGCCGTTCGTGTTGGGGAACGTAGCATAATTCAAAAAAATTATACGCTTTCACCAAGATCAATCTAAGGAGACATCTAGCAACGAGCATATAAGAGTGCATCTACATACCCTTTTGTAGATCGCAAGCGGAAGCTTTCGAAGAAGCGTGGATGAAGTAGTCGTACTCTTCGCGTTCTTCGTCACCGATGATCTAGCGCCGAACGGACGGCACCTCCGCGTTCAACACACGTCCGGTACAGCAACGTCACCTCCTTCTTGTTCCAGCAAGGGGGGAGGAGAGGTCGTCGGAGATCCAGCAGCACGACGGCGTGGTGGTGGATGCAGCGGGAAATCCTGCAGGGCTTCGCCGGCGCCCTGCGGAGGAGGAGGAAGGTGTGACGGGAGGGGGAGAGGCGCCAAAGACTTGGGTGCGGCTGCCCTCCCCCCCCCCACATATATATAGGGGGCCAGGGGGGTGCGCCAAGCCCTGTAGATGGGATCTGCAAGGGGGGGCGGCGGCCTAGGGGGGAGACTTGCCCCCCAAGGCATATGGGGCGCCTCCCTCCCCTAGGGTTTCAACCCTAGGCGCATGAGGGAGGGCCCAGTAGGGTGCGCCAGCCCACCAGGGGCTGGCCCCCTTCCCCTTGCGGCCTAGGGGCCCCACCGGGATGGGTGGCCCCACCCGGTGGACCCCCTGGACCCCTCCGGTGGTCCCGGGACACTCCCGGTGACCCCCGAAGTTCACCCGATGGCCGAAACTGGACTTCCTATATATCATTCTTTATCTCCGGACCATTCCGGAACTCCTCGTGACGTCCGGGATCTCATCCGGGACTCCGAACAACTTTCGGGTTTCCACGTGCATGTATCTCTACGACCCTAGCGTTATCGAACCTTAAGTGTGTAGACCCTACGGGTTCGGGAGACACGTAGACATGACCGAGACCACTCTCTGGTCAATAACCAACAGCGGGATCTGGATACCCATGTTGGTTCCCACGTGTTCCTTGATGATCTTCATCGGATGAACCACTGTGTCAAGGATTCACTCAATCCCGTATGTTATTCCCTTTGTCCTTCGGTACGGTACTTGCCCGAGATTCGATCGTCGGTATTCCCGATACCTTGTTCAATATCGTCATGGCAAGTCTCTTTACTCCATCCATAATTCATCATCCCGTGACTAACTCCTTAGTCACCTTGAGATCATTATGATGATGTCTTACCTAGTGGGCCCAGAGATACCTCTCCGTCATACGGAGTGACAACATCCCAGTCTCGGTTCGTACCAACTCAACAGACACTTTCGGAGATACCCGATGCGTACCTTTATAGCCACCCAGTTACGTTTTGACGTTTGGCACACCAATTATTCCTGCGGCATCCGGGATTTGTACAACCTCATGGTCTAAGGAATAAATACTTGACACCGAAAAGCTTATGCATTACGAACTATACGATCTCGTGCTATGCTCAGGATTGGGTCTTGTCCATCACATCATTCTCCTAATGATGTGATCCCGTTTTGCAGAGATTACTTAAGCAACCTTGATCGAGTTTTGCAGAGATGTGAAGACACTAATCTTGTTTTGAATTGGAAGAAGTGTCACTTTATGGTTAATGAAGGCATTGTCTTGGGACATAAAATTCCTGAAAAAGGTATTGAAGTTGACAAAGCTAAAGTTGATGCTATTGAAAAGATGCCATGGCCTAAGGACATCAAAGGTATACGAAGTTTCCTTGGTCATGCCGGGTTTTATAGAAGGTTCATAATTAAAGGACTTCTCCAAAATCTCCAGGCCTCTGACTAATCTTTTACAAAAAGATGTTCCTTTTATGTTTGATGATGATTGTCTAGAAGCATTTGAAATACTTAAGAAAACATTGATCTCTGCACTTATTGTCCAGCCTCCTGACTGAAATTTACCTTTTGAGATTTTGTGCGATGCTGGTGATTATGCTGTAGGTGCTGTTCTAGGGCAAAGAGTTGATAATAAATTAAATGTTATCCAATATGCTAGTAAAACTTTAGATAGTGCCCGAAAAAATTATGCTACAACTGAGAAAGAATTTTTAGCAGTTGTATTTGCTTGTGATAAGTTTAGACCCTATATTGTTGATTCTAAAGTAACTATTCATAATGATCATGCTGCTATCAAATACCTTATGGAAAAGAAATATGCTAAACCTAGACTTATTAGATGGGTTCTCTTGCTGCAAGAATTTGACTTGCATATTATTGATAGAAAGGGAGTGAGAACCCCGTTGCAGATAAATTTTCTAGGCTAGAGAATATACTTGATGACCCACAAGCTATTGATGATAGCTTTCCTGATGAACAATTAGCTGTCATAAATACTTCTCGTACTGCTCCATGTGATACGTCCAAAACGTATCTGTAATTTCTGCTTGCTCCATGCCTCTTTTGGGTGATATTGCTATGATATTTATACACTTCCATACACTTTTGATCGTATTTGGACTAACCTATTAACTCAGTGTACCCCAGTGCCAGTTTCTGTTTTCTGCTGTTTTTGTATTTCAGGTTTTCCCGTCACGTAAACTGCCAGAAAAATCCCGGAAAAATTATATAAAAAATCAGCGTTCCGGAAGCTTCCACACGGCCGAAGTAGGGCCGGAGGGGGGCCACCAGGGCTCCAGGCGCCCTGGTGGCGCAGCCCCCCTCCTGGCCGCGCCTGATGGGCCTCGAACCCCTCGTTGGTTACCCCAAGTGGAAGGTGTAAGATGCAGTAAGTAGAAGTGTTTTCCCTTAGCAAAGATGCCAAGGATCGAATCCCCAGAGACTCCTAGGTTCAACAAGTAGGTGTCAACTGCTACGGCGCCAGATTAGTAGCAGCCAACGTGGACCTGCACACAGATACAAATAACTTTGCTCCCAACGAGTACAGAGAGGTTGTCAATCCCTCCGGCCTTGTAGTTCACAAAGGATTAAAAGCAATGATAGTAGTGATAGATAGTGTTTTGCAATAGTAAATAATAACGAAAAGTAAATAGCGGATGTGATCAATGATGGTAATATGGACCGGAGTCTCATGATGTTCACTAGTGATGTCTCTCTCCCAAAAGACGATAAAACAGCTATGTGAGGTAAACAAATTACAGCTGGGCAATTGACAGGACCACGAACGCAAACCAATGCTGACTACATTGCAAGAAAGGTTGAGGTTCAAAGCATGGGCGGTACGCCAAAGTAAGTAGACCGAAATCCATCAATATCTACTACTAATCATCCACCTTGAGATATCTATCCAGAACATCTCGCTGGAATTAAGTTGCGAGTCCCACCCATAGTATAAACTCAATGCAACAGACAACTGCATTAAAAGAACTTTGCGTAAAGTAAACAATCCTTGCACCCGCGGGCACAAGCACCGTTGTTTTCCCCCTTGTGGCAACAGCACATCCCCTAGACTCATGTTTCTGTCACTCAAGCTAGTCATCGAGGGGCATGAACCCACAATCGAGCATAACGTTCCCTCTTGGAGTCACTACCTATTACTCGGCCAAAGCAATAAATAACAACGGAGAACATGCAAGAATTACTTATGAACAAAAATATAAAAGAGGTGAATCAAATATATTACTCAAGATCAATCTGAACATAATCTCATAATCCATCGGATCCCAGCAAACTCAACATAGCAACAACATAAGGATTACATAGGTGCCTCGATCATGTAGGGCAGCTCACAAGGACTAATTAGTGAAGCACAAGAACGGGAGGAGAACATCACATAGCTACTGGTCATGGACTCATGGTCCAAGGGAGACTACTCACGAGTCATCCGGGAGGCGTCCATGGTGGTGGAGAAGCTCCCGGTGGTGATCCTCCCCTCCGGCAGGGTGCCGGGAAGAGTTCTCCTGGTGCTCCCGATCTTGGAAGCGGCGGCGGCGGCGGAACAGAGATGGGATCGCGAAAAGAGTTCCTCTTCTGAGGGTTTTGGAGGACCCTTTAAATATATGCCAAAGTAGGGCATCAGGGGAGCTTCGGGGGGCCCAGGCGCCCCCCCGGCGCGGCCTAGGGGGGGCGCGCCGCCAGGGCGCCTGGAGCCCTGGTGCCCCCCCCCCCGGCTGTCCTCCGGGCGCAAGGTTGTTTCCGAAACGCTGATTTTTTATATAATTTTTCTGGATTTTTCTGGGCAGTTCTCGTAACGTGAAAACCTGAAATACAAAAACAGCCGAAAACAGAAACTGGCACTGGGGTGCACTGGATTAGTAAGTTAGTCCAAATATGATCAAAAGTGTATGGAAGTGTATGAATATCATAGCAATATCACCCAAAAGTGGCATGGAGCAAGCAGAAATTATAGATACGTTTTGGACGTATCAACATCCCCAAGCTTAATTCCTGCTCGTCCTTGAGTAGGTAAATGATAACAAGAATAATTTCTGTGGTGACATGCTATTAACCATATAGGACTTTTTCATAGTCATATGACAAAAGCTTACTGAGACAATGATTCTATAGTAATTAAGTTGCCTCATGAGAAAATCACAAATGACTGAAAGTTTTACAACATGAAACTGAAACATCAAAAAGATTTGCAATGAACATGATGTGCAAATATGATAAAGTGATATCTAGCTTGCCCCCTTTAGTGATGCAAAACATAAATGCAGGGGCACCTTCAAGGTTTAAGTGATGACTAGATACAATCATTTCAGAATAAACGATATCACAATCATGCAAAAGACAATGCTACTTCGGGACAATACACATTACACTTAGAATGACAATCATGCTCTCAGTAGTTGGTGCTTCAACATAAAAGTAAAAGAATGGTTATGTGCTAGAACTTTTTATTTTGAAAACATGGAAGCAATTGTGTCAACAGTAGTAGTACTTCATATGTGTCATGCATAAGACATCCTATAAGTTGCAAGCCTCATGCATCGTATACCAATAGTGCTCGCTCCTTGTCCTAATTAGCTCGGATTCCCATGGGTTATCATTGCATTACATATGTTTCAACCAAGTGTCACGAAGGGGTAACTCTATGCCACCTGTACAAAGGTCCAAGGAGATAAATCGCATTTGATTTCTCGTTTTTGATAGATCTCAACTTGAGGACATCCATACCGGGACAACATAGAAAATAGATGATGGACTCCTCTTCAGTGCATAAGCATATTCTCATAAGAGATTGAGGATTAATGTCCAAGCTAAAACTTCCACCATGATACATGGCTTTGGTTGGCGGCCCAATGTTCTTCTCTAACAATATGCATATTCATTCAACCCACGGCAAATCACCCTTACTTCAGACAAGACGAACATGCATAGCAACTCACATGATATTCAACAAAAGTGTGATAGTTGATGGCGTCCCCAGAAACATGGTTACCGCTCAGCAAGCAACTTATAAGAAATAAGATACATAAGCAACATACTCTTTACCACAATAGTTTTTAGGCTACTTTCCCATGAGCTATGTATTGCAAAGTTAGTTTGCTTAGTACAGGTGGAGGTTAGCAAAAGACTGGGAGCGACCAACTAAGAGAGCAATGACGGTCATAATCATGCAGAGCGACAAAGCAATATTGAATCAGACATGGTAGTTATATCGCTACTCAGAAACAAAAGATCATCAAGGCTTGACAGACTTTCTTTACAGTCTTAAATATGCGTGAGCATACGCCAAGTCAATCAAAATAAATTCTCGAAGGAAGATATTACTAAACCATACCACATCATAGGCAAACAAACCAAGTTGGTACTCCAATAACACATTGGGAACCCCCTCAGCTATTTGAGATTAACCATAAGAAAACCTGAACTACTAAGCACCATTATGCAAGTAGCATATTTATCATAGACACATTAACCAATGCAACGAAAGCAAACTCTCTTAATAAGGTGAGCATGATAATTAAAGAGAGTTCAAGCAACCAACTAGACAAAAGCTCTTTGAAAAGATAAGCATGAATACTAAGAGCAGAGCATGATAGTAGCTATTAAAAGACAAAGAACACACACAGCATAGATAGACATGAAAATTCTATGTTATGTTCTAGGTAGAAGTGGAGCGTGTTTCTCTCCCACATAAAGGAATGCTGGGTTCCGACTCGTTATGAAAAACTAAAAAGAAAACTAAAAGCAAGACGCTCCAAGCATAGCACATAACACATGAAGTGATAAAAATATAGCGGAACGAAAGACGAACTGATAATGTTGATGGAGAAGGGGATGCACGGGGGCATCCCCAAGCTTAGACGCTTGAGTCTCCTTGAATATTTCTTGGGGGTGCACGGGGGCATCCCCAAGCTTGAGCGCTTGACACTCCTGAATCTTTTTATCATCTTCCCTCGCACACTTGAAAACTCCCTTCATACATAACTCATCATAATCTGATTAGCGAGGTTAGTACCCTTAATAAAATAATTATACCTTGCTGGAAATAAAGATATTCTTGAAGTTCTACTGTTTCTCAAGATTGCCAAAAGGTTTTTGCAAAGAAAGGCAAAACAGGACAGAATCTGTGAAAAACAGAACAGCAGGTAGACATAATCTGTGAAAAACAGATCTGTTCGGGATACTTCTGCAACTCAAATCAAAAAACTCAAAACAGAAGCACGAAAGACAATTATATAGAGAACGCTGTCGAAAAAATTCAGACCAAAAAGATGATCTGGTGATTTTATACGAATTTTTATATCCAAGGACAGAATCTGTTTCCTGGACAGCACCTCACAACTTTTGAACTTTCTAGCAATCAGAGGCTATACTTGGTACAAATATGAAAAGCAAAGATACAATGATGATGCTACAGCAGTAAACAACATCAAGACACAACAAAAGCAAAAAAATTATTCATGTGGGCTGCCTCCCAAAAGCGCTTTCTTTTATGCCTTTAAGCTAGGCATAATGCATAGATCAAGTTTTATCAAGAGTAAAAGAATAGCTAGCCCGTACAACGGACTCAAAAGGTAACTTGATCTTCTTACGAGGGAAGTGTTCCATCCCTTTCTTGAGAGGAAACTGAAATTTTATATTACCCTCTTTCATGTCAATGATAGCACCAACGGTGCTTAAAAAGGGACGTCCCAAAATAATTGGACATGAAGGATCACATTCAATATCCATAATAGTAAAATCAACGGGCACATAATTATCATTGACAACAATAAGAACATCGTCGATCCTCCCCAAAGGTTTCTTTATGGAAGAATCAACGAGACGAACACCAAAAGAACAAGAATCATAAGATTTCAATTTAAGCATATCATATAGTCTTTTGGACATAACAGAGGTACTAGCACCAACATCACATAATGCATAACAAGAGAAGTCATTCAATTTAATTTTTATCATAGGATCCCAACCATCTTCTAGCTTTCTAGGTATGGAGGCTTCTACTCTAAGTTTCTCCTCCCTAGCTTTGATGAGAGCATTAGTGATATGCTCTGTGAAGGCAAGGTTAAGCGTGCTAGTGCGGGGATCTCTAGACATCTTGTGAAGGAAATCAATAACTTCTGTAAGAGTGCAATTATCAAAATCAAGGTCACGAGCATCAAGTAAAGTGGTAGTGGTGTCCTTAAGGTTCACTTTTTTGGTATTTTCTATAGTCATAGCATCACCATTAATAGGTCCAATGGGACCAGGAGTACATTGGGTGCTAAGAGTGTGAACATCCTCAACAACTTGGATAGTAGCAACAGTGTGGTGGGTAGGAAGGCTCTTTATTCTCTCTTCTTCCTCCCTCTCTCTAGCCCATCTTTCTTTAAGTTTAGCCATCATCCTAATATTTTCATTAATTTGCACTTGAGTAGCATTAATAGGGATGACTTCCCTCTCCTTAAGAGGAGAAGTTTCAATTTTTAGCAATTTTACCTCATTGGCTAAATGGTCTACCTTAAAAGAAAGATCATCTAGTTTATGTAGTTTCTCTTCTACATTCTTATTAAAGGCTTTTTGGGTAGTGATGAAATCTCTAAGCATAGTCTCTAGTTCAGTAGTGGAGTTCTTGGTGATAGGATAAGCATTGTTGTTCCCATAAGAGTTAGAGGGGAACGGTCTAGGATTGTTACCAAAATTACTCCTATAAGCATTGTTGTTAAAATTGTTTCTAGAGATAAGGTTCACATCTACTTGTTCTTGAGCAATCAAAGAATGTAAAGGAACATCATGAGGATCAACAGTAGATTGCTTAGAAAGTAGAGACATGATCAAGTCAACTTTTTCATTAAGGGAGGAAATCTCCTCGACGGAGTTTACCTTCCTACCTGTTGGAGCGCGTTCGGTGTGCCATTGGGAATAGTTGGTCATCATCTCATCGAGAAGCTTTGTGGCAGCACCAAGTGTAGTTGACATAAAAGTTCCTCCCGCGGCCCAATCTAACAAGTTCCGCGAGGTAAAGTTCAAGCCTGCATAAAAAGTTTGGACAACCATCCAAGTAGTCAAACCGTGAGTAGGGCAGTTCTTGATAAGAGATTTCATACGTTCCCAAGCTTGGGCAACGTGCTCATTATCCAATTGTTTAAAATTCATTATGTTACTTCTAAGTTGGATAATTTTAGCAGGTGGATAGTATTTTCCGATAAAAGCATTTTTGCACTTGTCCCATGAATCTATGCTATTTCTAGGCAAAGACTGAAACCAAATTTTAGCTCCTCCTCTCAAGGAGAAAGGAAAAAAGCTTAATCTTAACAATATTACCATCTATTTCTTGGTACTTTTGCATATCAGAAAGTTCAACAAAGTTGTTCAAGTGTAAAGCAGCATCATCTCCAGCACCGGAGAATTGTTCTTTCATAACTAAGTTCAGTAAAGCAGGTTTAATTTCATATGAAGGTGCTGAAGTGGCAGGTGTAGTGATAGGTGTGCTGATAAAGTCATCGTTGTTGTGACTAGTGAAGTCACACAACTTGGTGTTCTCGGTGGAACCCATAGTAGCAAGCAAGCAAGATAACTATTTTTGTGATTTTCGATAAAAGGGTACTAAAGCAAAAATGAAAGGTAAACTAACAAGACTAAAAAGCAAAGGTAAAAGATAGCATGCAACTCCCCTATCCTGAAGAGTGGAGTCCCCGGCAACGGCGCCAGAAAATACTCCTTGATGGGCCTCGAACCCCTCGTTGGTTACCCCTGATAACCCTCAACCGTAAGGGATCGAGATAGTCTTCGCGGGTAAGAATAACCCAATTTATTGATTCGACACACGAGGAGCCAAAGAGTATTTATAAGCTTTAACAGTTGAGTTGTCAATTCAACCGCACCTGAAATATACTTACTTGCAACAAAAGATAAGTGGTAACAGTGATATGATAGTGATGATAGTAATAGTAAAAGTAAACAGCAAAAGTAAATAGCAGTAGTAAATGGCAAAAGTAGCAACTAGTGACAAGCAAGGTTTAAAATACTGTAGGCTAGGGAGATGGATGGTTGGGCGTTGCATGGATGAGATAGTTTCTAACTCGGCGCACGGCACACGGAAAAGTAATGATCATCTAGGCAAATATCAAACATTAGGCATGTATCCCGTAGGTAGTTTTACGTGCTTGCAATAAGAACTTGCACAACATCTTTTGTCCTACCATCCCGCTACGAACGGGGCCAAAAGGAACTAATGGATATTAAGGTGCTCCTGTCAAAGAGCACCGGAACAAAGCAATGAACTCAATGGATACATGTAATCCTCAAACTACGGACCATCCCCTTTGGTGTCCCAAGCTGTCACTTTTGGGATCGCCGGTTCCGAACCGTAACAGGTGCATACAACTCATAGATAGGATCAAGAACACAAATATATTCATGCAAACACATATGGTTCAGATCTGAAATCATGGCACTCGGTCCCTAAGTGTCAAGCATTAAGAATAACAAGTTGTAGCAAAGATGATAAACACCATACTAGATGATAGGCAACATGCCCCCAACAATCTGATGAACTATTACATGATCTAACTCATCCAATCCCTACCATCCCCTTCGCCTACAGCAAGGGAATTACTCACACATGAAGGGGGAAGTCATGGAGAGATGATGAAGTGGTGATGATGATGACGATGGCGACGATCTCCCCTCTCCGGAGGCCAAATCAGCCTCCAGATTAGCCCTCCCGAAGAAGAACACGGGGTGGCGGCGGCTCCGCGACGAAAAACAGCGAAAGGACTTCCGATCTGGGATTTCTGCGTTGGAGGAAAAAAAATACGGGCTAAAGTAGGGCACCAGGGGGTGTGGGGCCCACCCAGGCGCCCCCCCCCGGCGCGGCCCGGGGGGGGGGGGGCGCCCACAGGGCGCCTGGGCACCCCCTGGCCCCCCTTTGGTCCCACATCTGGCATTTGGTTTCCTCGGGTGCGTGGATTTTTCGTGGATTTTTCTGAGATGCTTAAAAATCCGTTTTCCTGCACACAAATAAACCATACAGGCAGCTCTGCTGAAAACATCATCAGTCCGGGTTAGTTTAGTCCAAATCATGCAAGAATGAGGTCAAAACAATATCAAAAGTGTTTGGAAAAGTAGATACGTTTGAGACGTATCAACCCCAAGTGGAAGGTGTAAGATGCAGTAAGTAGAAGTGTTTTCCCTTAGCAAAGATGCCAAGGATCGAATCCCCAGAGACTCCTAGGTTCAACAAGTAGGTGTCAACTGCTACGGCGCCAGATTAGTAGCAGTCAACGTGGACCTGCACACAGATACAAATAACTTTGCTCCCAACGAGTACAGAGAGGTTGTCAATCCCTCCGGCCTTGTAGTTCACAAAGGATTAAAAGCAATGATAGTAGTGATAGATAGTGTTTTGCAATAGTAAATAATAACGAAAAGTAAATAGCGGATGTGATCAATGATGGTAATATGGACCGGAGTCTCATGATGTTCACTAGTGATGTCTCTCTCCCAAAAGACGATAAAACAGCTATGTGAGGTAAACAAATTACAGCTGGGCAATTGACAGGACCACGAACGCAAACCAATGCTGACTACATTGCAAGAAAGGTTGAGGTTCAAAGCATGGGCGGTACGCCAAAGTAAGTAGACCGAAATCCATCAATATCTACTACTAATCATCCACCTTGAGATATCTATCCAGAACATCACGCTGGTATTAAGTTGCGAGTCCCACCCATAGTGTAAACTCAATGCAACAGACAACTGCATTAAAAGAACTTTGCGTAAAGTAAACAATCCTTGCACCCGCGGGCACAAGCACCGTTGTTTTCCCCCTTGTGGCAACAACACATCCCCTAGACTCATGTTTCTATCACTCAAGCTAGTCATCGAGGGGCATGAACCCACAATCGAGCATAACGTTCCCTCTTGGAGTCACTACCTATTACTCGGCCAAAGCAATAAATAACAACGGAGAACATGCAAGAATTACTTATGAACAAAAATATTAAAGAGGTGAATCAAATATATTACTCAAGATCAATCTGAACATAATCTCATAATCCATCGGATCCCAGCAAACTCAACATAGCAACAGCATAAGGATTACATAGGTGCCTCGATCATGTAGGGCAGCTCACGAGGACTAATTAGTGAAGCACAAGAACGGGAGGAGAACATCACATAGCTACTGGTCATGGACTCATGGTCCAAGGGAGACTACTCACGAGTCATCCGGGAGGCGTCCATGGTGGTGGAGAAGCTCCCGGTGGTGATCCTCCCCTCCGGCAGGGTGCCGGGAAGAGTTCTCCTGGTGCTCCCGATCTTGGAAGCGGCGGCGGCGGCGGAACAGAGATGGGATCGCGAAAAGAGTTCCTCTTCTGAGGGTTTTGGAGGACCCTTTAAATATATGCCAAAGTAGGGCATCGGGGGAGCTTCGGGGGGCCCAGAGGCCCCCCCGGCGCGGCCCAGGGGGGGCGCGCCGCCAGGGCGCCTGGAGCCCTGGTGCCCCCCCCCCCCGGCTGTCCTTCGGGCGCAAGGTTGTTTCCGAAACGCTGGTTTTTTATATAATTTTTCTGGATTTTTCTGGGCAGTTCTCGTAACGTGAAAACCTGAAATACAAAAACAGCCGAAAACAGAAACTGGCACTGGGGTGCACTGGATTAGTAAGTTAGTCCAAATATGATCAAAAGTGTATGGAAGTGTATGAATATCATAGCAATATCACCCAAAAGTGGCATGGAGCAAGCAGAAATTATAGATACGTTTTGGACGTATCAGCGCCGGGGGGCGCCTGGGCCCCCCAGGCCTCCGCTGATGCCCCCCTTTGGCATATATTTAACACGCGTCCCGAAACCCTCGAGGACGGAACCCTTTTTCGCGATCTCATCTCTGTTCCGCCGCCGCCGCGCTTTCAAGATCGGGAGCACCAGGAGAACTCTTCCCGGCACCCTGCCGGAGGGGAGGATCACCACCGGGAGCCTCTCCACCACCATGGACGCCTCCCGGATGAGTTGTGAGTAGTCTCCCTTGGACCATGGGTCCATGACCAGTAGCTATGTGATGTTCTCCTCCTCTTCTTGTGCTTCACTAATTAGACCTCGTGAGCTGCCCTACATGATCGAGGCACATATGTAATCCTTATGCTGTTGCTATGATGAGTTTGCTGGGATCCGATGGATTGTGAGATTATGTTCAGATTGTGTTTGAGTAATATATTTGATTTACCTCTTTTATATTTATGTTCGTAAGTAATTCTTGCATGTTCTTCGTTGCTATTTATTGCTTTGGCCAAGTAGTAGGTAGTGACTCCAAGAGGGAACGTTATGCTTGATTGTGGGTTCATGCCCCTCGATGACTAGCTTGAGTGACAGAAACATGAGTCTAGGGGATGTGTTGTTGCCACAAGGGGGAAAACAACGGTGCTTGTGCCCGCGGGTGCAAGGATTGTTTACTTTACGCAAAGTTCTTTTAATGCAGTTGTCTGTTGCTTTGAGTTTACACTATGGGTGGGACTCGCAACTTAATACCAGCGAGATGTTCAGGATAGATATCTCAAGGTGGATGATTAGTAGTAGATGCAGATGGATTTCGGTCTACTTGCCTTGGCGTACCGCCCATGCTTTGAACCTCTACCTTTCTTGCAACATAGTTAGCATTGGTTTGCGCACATAATTCTGTCAATTGCCCAGCTGTAATTCATTTACCTCACATAGCTGTTTTATCGTCTTTTGGGAGACAGACATCACTAGTGAACATCATGGGACCCCGGTCCATATTACCATCACTGATCACATCCGCTATTTAATTTTCGCTTTTACTTATTAGTTGCAGCAATACCTATCACTATTATCTCTTGTGTTTGATCCTTTGTAAATGACAAGGCCGGAGGGATTGACAACCTCTCTGTACTCGTTGGGAGCAAAGTTATTTGTATCTGTGTGCAGGTCCACGTTGATTGCTAATATCTGGCGCCGTTAGGAGTTGACACCTTCTTGTTGAACCTTGGAGTCTCAGGGGAAGTCGATCCTTGGTATCTTTGCCAAGGGAAAACTTCCGTTACACTGCATCTCAAACCTTCCACTTAGGGTAACCAACGAGGGGCGAGAAGCCATCAAGCAAAGTTTTCTGGCGCCGTTGCCGGGGACTCCACTCTTCAAGATAGGGGAGTTGCACGCTATCTTTTACCTTTGCTTTTTAGTCTTGTTAGTTTATCTTTCATTTTTGCTTTAGTATCTTTTATCGAAAATCACAAAAATAGTTATCTCATTCTTTAGTTGTCATTATGTCGGGTCCTTTTGTCTTTGGCGAGGCAGAAGTTCTCACGTTTAAACAAAGAGGTGGGGAAAGTATAAAAGATGTTTGGTATAGAATTAATGATTCTCAAAAAAGAGCCACCAAGAAGCAATCTACTACTATCCTGCTTAGAAATTTTTATGTTGGAATTACTTCTTGGAATAGGTTTATTCTAGATACTGCTATCAATGGAAATTTCCTAGAGGCCCCAGTTTGGGAGTCTCTTAGTATTATTGAAAATCTTGTTGGGAATCCCCCTGTCGTTAGCATTCAAGAGGACATCACCCTAGCTCACATTATGTAAAAACTTGAAAAGATAGAGCTAGAGATGCCAAACACTAATAAGATAAACGAGTTGGATCGTAAGATCCAAGGGAATTTGAATAGGCTTGATAGCTCCATGCATAAAATTTTCAAAACTTTGGAGACCATCAAATCCCATGACTTGGACTCTTCTAGGATAGACAAAATTGAGGAAATCTTTGATACTCTAGGAACTACTTTCTCCTCAATCAAAACCAAAAAGGAAGAAACTCCGGCAAAGAAGGAGCCTAAGTTTGTTCACGTTCCAAAGTCTCCCCGCTCTAAAAGAAATCCATCTATTGCCAAAGGGGTTGAAACTGTAAAGACTTTGGAAGAAACACCTCTCTTTGATACATTTATAAATGAATCTTCCCTTGACTTTTTTCTTTTTGGTCTTCTTCCTAGAAGCATCTCTATTAGGCCTTTATTTGAAAGTCCTCTTAAGACTAGTTGTACTATTGAAGAGCTTTTTGATGATCTTGATGATGGTTCAATTGATACAACTTGATCTCTATGCATTATGCCTAGCTTAAAGGCATAAAAGAAAGTGTTTTTGGGAGGCAGCCCACATGAATAAAATTTTATTTTGCTTTTGTTGTGTCTTGATGTTGTTACTACAGTAGCATCATCACTGTATCTTTGCTTTTCAACTTTGTGCCAAGTGTAGCCTCCGATTGCAAGAAAGTTCAAAAGTTGTGACGTGCTGTCCAGGAAACAGATTTTGTCCTTGGATAGAAAAATTCGTATAAAATCACCAGATCATCTTTTTGGTCTGAATTTTTTCGACAGCATGCTCTATACAATTGTCTTTCGGGCATCTGTTCTGAGTTTTTTTATTAGAGTTGCAGAAGTGCCCCGAAAAAATCATTTACTACCTGCTGTTCTGTTTTTCACAGATTATGTCCTGTTTTGCCTTTCCTTCATTTTGCAAACCTTGAGCTTGCTTTTTCTTTGCAAAAACCTTTTGGCAATCTTGAGAAACAGTAGACCTTCAAGAATATCCTTATTTCCAGCAAGGAACAATTATTTTATTAAGGGTACTAATCTCGCTAATCAGATTATGATGAGTTATGTATGAAGGGAGTTTTCAAGTGTGCGAGGGAAGATGATAAAAAGATTCAGGAGTGTCAAACGCTCAAGCTTGGGGATGCCCCCATGCACCCCCAAGAAATATTCAAGGAGACTCAAGCGTCTAAGCTTGGGGATGCCCCCGTGCATCCCCTTCTCCATCAACATTATCAGTTCGTCTTTCGTTCCACTATATTTTTATCACTTCATGTGTTATGTGCTATGCTTGGAGCGTCTTGCTTTTAGTTTCCTTTTTAGCTTTGCTTGCTTTTCATAACGAGTTGGAACTCAGCTTTCTTTGTGTGGGAGAGAAACACGCTCCACTTCAACCTAGAACACAACATAGAATTTTCATGTGTATCTTGGCTGTGTGTGTTCTTTGTCTTTCAATAGCTACTATCATGTTCAGCTCTTAGTTTTCATGCTTATCTTTTTAAAGAGCTTTTGTTTAGTTGGTTGTTGGAACTCTCTTTATTAATCATGCTTATCTTATTAAGAGAGTTTGCTTCTGTTGCATTGATTGATATGTCTATGATAAAAATGCTACGTGCATAATGGTACTTAGTAATTCATGTTTTCTTATGGTTAGTCTCAAATAGCTGGGGAGTTCCCAATGTGTTATTGGAGTACCAACATGATTTGTTTGCCTATGATGTGGTATGGTTTAGTAATATCTTCCTTCAAGAATTTATTTTGATTGACTTGGCGTATGCTCACGCATATTTAAGACTGTAAAGAAAGTCTGTCAAGCCTTGATGATCTTTAGTTTCTGAGTAGCGATATAACTTCCATGCCTGATTCAATGTTGCTTTGTCGCTCTGCATGATTATGACCGTCATTGCTCTTTTAGTTGGTCGCTCCCAGTCTTTTGCTAACCTTCACCTGTACTAAGCGGACGGACTGCTTGTGCATCCAAAATCTTTTAAACCAGTTATGCCATATGAGTCCACCATACCTTCCTATACATGGTATTTACCTGCCATTCCTAACGAAGACTTTCATGTACCATCTCGAAATTATTCAAAAAAAAGCATTTCTATTTTGTGCCTCTGTTTTAGTTCATGAGGAAGTAGTAGTTAATTCATGATCTTTTTAAGTTGGACAAGCTTCACCCCGGGATTGCATGTCTAACGTGCAAACCCATAAAACGAGAAGGAACTGGCAATGAGTGCGCCCGGCTCAAAAATAATATAACAAACAAACCCTCCTTCACGCTTTGTTCATGAGAAATCAGAAAACTTTGGCAGTGATAAACAAAGGAGATTAAGAGGATGTGATCGTCCTCATTCGGGAGCCGTTCCTCGAAACTTGTCCATCTCAAGAAGTGGTTGAGTTGTCTGCTAGCATTCGTTGACGAAACATGCATATCCAAAAAAATATTATTACCTCTGTTTATAAAACCAAGAGCTCTGGTACATGCTTTGTCTTTGTTTCCGACTACGGGTTTTCAACCTTGCTGTTGGGGAACGTAGTATTTTAAAATTTTCCTACGATCACGCAAGATCTATCTACTAGATGCATAGCAACGAGAGGGGAGAGTGTGTCTACGTACCCTCGTAGACCGGGAGCGGAAGCGTCAAGTGACGCGGTTGATGTTGTCGAACTTCTTCGCGATCCAACCGATCAAGCACCGAACGTACGGCACCTCCGCGTTCAGCACACGTTCAGCTTGATGACGTCCCACGAGCTCTTGATCCAGTTGAGCTTCACGGGAGAGTTTCGTCAGCACGACGGCGTGGTGACGGATATGATGTATTCACCGGTGCAGGGCTTCGCCTAAGCACTGCAACGGTATGACCGAGGTATGTTTCTGTGGAGGGGGGCACCGCACACGGCTAAAACAATTCAACTTGTGTGTCTTTGGGTGCCCCCCTGCCCCCGTATATAAAGGAGCAAGGGGGAGGCCGGCCGGCCCTTGTTTGGTGCGGCTAGGGTTGCAATCCTACTAGGAATAGGATTGCAATCCTATTCCTAGTAGGAATCACCAAAAGAAGGAAGAGAGGGAAAGGAAAAAGGAGAGGTGGCGCCCCCCCAATCCTAGTCCAACTAGGAACCCTAGGTGGGGCGCCGGCCAGCCCTATGGGCTGCCTCTCTCTTTCCCTTAAGGCCCACTATGGACCATCCCCCTTCGTAGGGGGTTCCGGTAACCCCCTCCGGCAATCCCGTTAAATCCGAAACTTTTCCGGAACACTTCCGGTGTCCGAATATAGTCGTCCAATATATCAATATTTATGTCTCGGACATTCCGAGACTCCTCGTCATGTCCGTGATCTCATCCGGGACTCCGAACTACCTTCGGTACATCAAAACTCATAAACTCATAATACCGATCGTCATCAAACGTTAAGCGTGCGGACCCTACGGGTTCGAGAACTATGTAGACATGACCGAGACTCATCTCCGGTCAATAACCAATAGCGGAACCTGGATGTTCATATTGGCTCCTACATATTCTACGAAGATCTTTTATCGGTCAAAACCGCATAACAACATACGTTGTTCCTTTTGTCATCGGTATGTTACTTGCCCGAGATTCGACCGTCGGTATCTCTATACCTAGTTCAATCTCGTTACCGGCAAGTCTCTTTACTCGTTCCGCAACTCATCATCTCGTGACTAACTCATTAGTCTTTTGCTTGCAAGGCTTATTATGATGTGTGTTACCGAGAGGGCCCAGAGATACCTCTCCGACACTCGGAGTGACAAATCCTAATCTTGATCTATGCCAACACCACGAATACTTTCGGAGACACCTGTAGAGCATCTTTATGATCACCCAGTTACGTTGTGATGTTTGATAGCACACAAGGTGTTCCTACGGTATTCGGGAATTGCATAATCTCATAGTCATAGGAACATGTATAAGTCATGAAGAAAGCAATAGCAGTAAAACTAAACGATCATAGTGCTATGCTAACGGATGGGTCTAGTCCATCACATCATTCTCCTAATGATGTGATCCCGTTGATCAAATGACAACTCATGTCTATGGTTAGGAAACATAACCATCTTTGATCAATGAGCTAGTCTAGTAGAGGCATACTAGGGACACTCTGTTTTGTCTATGTATTCACACATGTACTAAGTTTCCGGTTAATACAATTCTAGCATGAATAAAAGACATTTATCATGATATAAGGAAATATAAATAACAACTTTATTATTGCCTCTAGGGCATATTTCCTTCAGTCTCCCACTTGCACTAGAGTCAATAATCTAGCTCACATCGCCATGTGATTTAATACCGATAGTTCACATCATTATGTGAATAACACCCATAGTTCACATCGCCATGTGACCAACATGCAAAGGGTTTACTAGAGTCAATAATCTAGTTCACATCGCTATGTGATTAATACCCAAGAGTAATAAGGTGTGATCATGTTTTGCTTGTGAGAGAAGTTTAGTCAACGGGTCTGTCACATTCAGATCCGTATGTATTTCGCAAATTTCTATGTCTACAATGCTCTGCATAGAGCTACTCTAGCTAATTGCTCCCACTTTCAATACGCATCCAGATTGATACTTAGAGTCATCTGGATTTAGTGTCAAAGCTTGCATCGGCGTAACCCTTTACGACGAACTCTTTATCACCTCCATAATCGAGAAACATTTCCTTAGTCATCCAGTTACTAAGGATAATTTTGACCGTTGTACAGTGATCTACTCCTGGATCACTATTGTACCCCCTTGACAAACTCATGGCAAGGTACACAACATGTTTGGTACACAGCATGGCATACTTTATAGAACCTATGGTTGAGGCATAGGGAATGACTTTCATTCTCTCTATATTTTTCTGCCGTGGTCTGGCTTTGAGTCTTACTCAACTTCACACCTTACAAGTCAGGCAAGAACTCCTTCTTTGACTGATCCATTTTGAACTACTTCAAAATCTTATCAAGGTATGTACTTATCGAAAGTCTTATCAAGCGTCTTGATCTATCTCTATAGATCTTGATGCCCAATATGTAAGCAGCTTCACCAAGGTCTTTCTTTGAAAAACTCCTTTCAAACACTCCTTTATGCTTTCCAGAAAATTCTACATCATTTCCGATCGACAATATGTCATTCACATATACTTATCAGAAAGGTTGTAGTGCTCCCACTCACTTCTTGTAAATACAGGCTTCTCCAAAAGTCTGTATAAAACCATATGCTTTGATCACCTCATCAAAGCGTATATTCCAACTCCGAGATACTTGCACCAGTCCATAGATGGATCGCTGGAGCTTGCATACTTTGTTAGCACCTTTTGGATCGACAAAAACCTTTTGGTTGCATCATATACAACTCTTCTTTGAGATATCCATTCAGGAATGCAGTTTTGACATCCATTTGCCAGATTTCATAAAATGCGGCAATTGCTAACATGATTCGGACAGACTTAAGCATCGCTACAGGTGAGAAAGTCTCATCGTAGTCAACTCTTTGAACTTGTCGAAACCCTTTCGCCACAAGTCGAGCTTTGTAAACAGTAACATTACCGTCACCGTCAGTCTTCCTCTTGAAGATCCATTTATTTTCGATGGCTTGCCGATCATCGGGCAAGTCAACCAAGTCCACACTTTGTTCTCATACATGGATCCCATCTCAGATTTCATGGCCTCAAGCCATTTTGTGGAATCTGGGCTCATCATCGCTTCCTCATAGTTCGTAGGTTCATCATGGTCTAGTAACATGACTTCCAGAACTGGGTTGCCATGCCACTCTGGTGCGGAACGAACTCTGGTTGATCTACGAAGTTCAGCAGAAACTTGACCTGAAGTTTCATGATCATCATCATTAACTTCCTCACTGATTGGTGTAGGAATCACTGGAACATTTTTCTGTGATGTACTACTTTTCAATTCGGGAGAAGGTACAATTACCTCATCAAGTTCTACTTTCCTCCCACTCACTTCTTTCGAGAGAAACTCCTTCTCTAGAAAGGATCCATTCATAGCAACGAATATCTTGCCTTCGGATCTGTGATAGAAGGTGTACCCAACAGTTTCTTTTGGGTATCCTATGAAGATTTACTTCTCCGATTTGGGTTCGAGCTTATCATGTCGAAACTTTTCCACATAAGCATCGCAGTCCCAAATTTAAAGAAATGACAGCTTAGGTTTCTCGTTAAACCACAGTTCATACGATGTCATCTCCACGGATTTAGATGGTGCCCTATTTAACGTGAATGTAGCTGTCTCTAATGCATAACCCCAAAAGCGATAGTGGTCGATCGGTAAGAGACATCATCGATCGCACCATATCTAATAAAGTACGGTTATGACGTTCGGACACCCCATTACACTGTGGTGTTCCAGGTGGCGTGAGTAGTGAAACTATTTCACATTGTTTTTACTGAAGGCCAAACTCGCTAACTCAAATATTTTACCTCTACGATCATATCGTAGAAACTCTTATTTTCTTGTTACGATGATTCTCCACTTCACTCTGAAATTCTTTGAACTTTTCAAATGTTTCAGACTTGTGCTTCATTAAGTAGATATACCCATATCTGCTCAAATCATCAGTGAAGGTCAGAAAATAACGATACCCGCCGCGAGCTTCAACACTCATTGGTCCACATACATCTGTATGTATGATCTCCAACAAATCTGTTGCTCGCTCCATTGTTCCGGAGAACGGAGTTTTAGTCATCTTGCCCATGAGGCATGGTTCGCAAGCATCAAGTGATTCATAATCAAGTGATTCCAAAAGTCCATCACTATGGAGTTTCTTCATGCGCTTTACACCAATATGGCCTAAACGGCAGTGCCACAAATAAGTTGCACTATCATTATTAACCGTGCATCTTTCGGCTTCAATATTATGAATATGTGTATCACACGATCGAGATCCAACAAACCATTTTCATTGGGTGTATGACCATAGAAGGTTTTATTCATGTAAACAGAACAACAATTATTCTCTAACTTACATGAATAACCGTATTGCAATAAACATGATCAAATCATATTGATGCTCAACACAAACACCAAATAACACTTATTTAGGTTCAACACTAATCCCGAAAGTATAGGGAGTGTGCGATGATGATCATATCAATCTTGGAACCACTTCCAACACACATCGTTACTTCACATTTAACTAGTTTCTGTTCATTATGCAACTCCCATTTCGAGTTACTACTCTTTATCAACTGAACCAGTATCAAATACCGAGGGGTTGCTATGAACACTAGTAAAATACACATCAATAATCTGTATATCTAATTACCTTTGTTCACTTTGCCATCCTTTTTATCCGCCAAGTATCTAGGGCAGTTCCACTTCCAGTGACCATTTCCTTTGCAGTAGAAGCACTTAGTTTCAGGCTTGAGTTTAGCTTTGGGTTTCTTCATGGGAGTGACAACTTGCTTGTCATTCTTCTTGAAGTTCCCCTTCTATCCCTTTGCCCTTTACTTGAAACAAGTGGTCTTATTAACCATCAACACTTGATGCTCTTTCCTGATTTCTACCTTCGCCGATTTCAGGATCGCGAAGAGCTCGGGAATTACCTTCGTCATCCCTTGCATATTATAGTTCATCACGAAGTTCTACTAACTTGGTGATAGTGACTAGAGAACTTTGTCAATTACTATTTTATCTGGAAGAATAACTCCCACTTGATTCAAGTAATTGTAGTACCCAGACAATCTGAGCACATGCTCACTGGTTGAGCTATTCTCCTCCATCTTGTAGGCAAAGTACTGTCAGAGGTCTTATACCTCTCGACACGGGCATGAGTATGAAATACTAATTTCAACTCTTGGAACATCTTATATGCTCCATGGTGTTCAAAACGTTTTTTGAAGTCCCGGTTCTAAGCCGTAAAGCATGGTGCACTTAAACTATCAAGTAGTCATCATACCGAGCTTTTGTCAAAACGTTCATAACGTTTACATCTGCTCCTGCAATAGGTCTGTCACCTAGCGGTGCATCAAGGACATAATTCTTCTGTGCAACAATGAGGATAATCCTCAGATCACGGAACAATTCCGCATCATTGCTACTAACATCTTTCAACTTGGTTTTCTCGAGGAACATATAAAAAATAAACGTGGAGCAACATCGCGAGCTATTGATCTACAACATAGATATGCTAATACTACCAGGACTAAGTTCATGATAAATTAAAGTTCAATTAATCATATTACTTAAAGAACTCCCACTTAGATAGACATCCCTCCGTTCATCTAAATGATCACGTGATCCAAATCAACTAAACCATGTCCGATCATCACGTGAGATGGAGTAGTTTCAATGGTGAACATCTTATATTGATCATATCTACTATATGATTCACGCTCGACCTTTCGGTCTCCAGTGTTCCGAGGCCATATCTGCATATGCTAGGCTCGTCAAGTTTAACCCGAGTATTCTGCGTGTGCAAAACTGGCTTACACCCGTTGTATTTGAACGTAGAGCTTATCACACCCGATCATCACGTGGTGTCTCGGCACGACGAACTTTCGCAACGGTGCATACTGAGGGAGAACACTTATACCTTGAAATTTAGTAAGGGATCGTCTTATAATGCTACCGTCGTTCTAAGCAAAATAAGAAGCATAATAAGATAAACATCACATGCAATCAAAATATGTGACATGATATGGCCATCATCATCTTGTGCTTTTGATCTCCATCTCCAAAGCACCATCATGATCACCTTCGTCACCGGCGCGACACCTTGATCTCCATCGTAGCATCGTTGTCGTCTCGCCAACTATTGCTTCTACGACTATCGCTACCGCTTAGTGATAAAGTAAAGCAATTACATGGCGATTGCATTTCATACAATAAAGCGACAACCATATGGCTCCTGCCAGTTGCCGATAACTTTACAAAACATGATCATCTCATACAAAACCGTATAACTCATCATGTCTTGACCATATCACATCACAACATGCCCTGCAAAAACAAGTTAGACGTCCTCTACTTTGTTGTTGCAAGTTTTACGTGGCTGCTACGGGCTTAGCAAGAACCGTTCTTACCTACGCATACAAAACCACAACGATGTTTCGTCAAGTATGTGCTGTTTTAACCTTCACAAGGACCGGGCGTAGCCACACTTGATTCAGCTAAAGTAAGAGAGACAGACACCCGTCAGTCACCTTTAAGCAACGAGTGCTCGTAACGGTGAAACCAGTCTCGCGTAAGCGTACGCGTAATGTCGGTCCGGGCCGCTTCATCTCACAATACTGCCGAAGCAAAGTATGACATGCTGGTAAGCAGTATGACTAGTATCGCCCACAACTCATTGTGTTCTACTCGTGCATATCATCTACGCATAGACCTGGCTCATGATGCCACTGTTGGGGAACGTAGTATTTTAAAATTTTCCTACGATCACGCAAGATCTATCTACTAGATGCATAGCAACGAGAGGGGAGAGTGTGTCTACGTACCCTCGTAGACCGGGAGCGGAAGCGTCAAGTGACGCGGTTGATGTTGTCGAACTTCTTCGCGATCCAACCGATCAAGCACCGAACGTACGGCACCTCCGCGTTCAGCACACGTTCAGCTTGATGACGTCCCACGAGCTCTTGATCCAGTTGAGCTTCACGGGAGAGTTTCGTCAGCACGACGGCGTGGTGACGGATATGATGTATTCACCGGTGCAGGGCTTCGCCTAAGCATTGCAACGGTATGACCGAGGTGTGTTTCTGTGGAGGGGGGCACCGCACACGGCTAAAACAATTCAACTTGTGTGTCTTTGGGTGCCCCCCTGAACCCGTATATAAAGGAGCAAGGGGGGAGGCCGGCCGGCCCTTGTTTGGTGCGGCTAGGGTTGCAATCCTACTAGGAATAGGATTGCAATCCTATTCCTAGTAGGAATCACCAAAAGAAGGAAGAGAGGGAAAGGAAAAAGGAGAGGTGGCGCCCCCCCAATCCTAGTCCAACTAGGAACCCTAGGTGGGGCGCCGGCCAGCCCTATGGGCTGCCTCTCTCTTTCCCTTAAGGCCCACTATGGACCATCCCCCTTCGTAGGGGGTTCCGGTAACCCCCTCCGGCAATCCCGTTAAATCCGAAACTTTTCCGGAACACTTCCGGTGTCCGAATATAGTCGTCCAATATATCAATATTTATGTCTCGGACATTCCGAGACTCCTCGTCATGTCCGTGGTCTCATCCGGGACTCCGAACTACCTTCGGTACATCAAAACTCATAAACTCATAATACCGATCGTCATCAAACGTTAAGCGTGCGGACCCTACGGGTTCGAGAACTATGTAGACATGACCGAGACTCATCTCCGGTCAATAACCAATAGCGGAACCTGGATGTTCATATCGGCTCCTACATATTCTACGAAGATCTTTTATCGGTCAAAACCGCATAACAACATACGTTGTTCCTTTTGTCATCGGTATGTTACTTGCCCGAGATTCGATCGTCGGTATCTCTATACCTAGTTCAATATCGTTACCGGCAAGTCTCTTTACTCGTTCCGCAACTCATCATCTCGTGACTAACTCATTAGTCTTTTGCTTGCAAGGCTTATTATGATGTGTGTTACCGAGAGGGCCCAGAGATACCTCTCCGACACTCGGAGTGACAAATCCTAATCTTGATCTATGCCAACACCACGAATACTTTCGGAGACACCTGTAGAGCATCTTTATGATCACCCAGTTATGTTGTGACGTTTGATAGCACACAAGGTGTTCCTACGGTATTCGGGAGTTGCATAATCTCATAGTCATAGGAACATGTATAAGTCATGAAGAAAGCTGAAAGGATCGATATGGTTGACTAGAGGGGGGGGTGAATAGGCAACTAACAATTTTTAACTTTTCTTAACCACTTAAAATTAAGCGACAAAATAAGTTGTCTAGATATTCTACTAGGAAGACAACTAAGATAAAGATGCACAACAACTACACATGCATGCTATAGGAATTAAACAAGTAAAGCATGCAAGAGCAAAGGTAAGAAATAACCACAAGTAGAACCGGAGGAGACGATGATGTGTTTCCGAAGTTCCTTCCCTTTGAGGGGAAGTACGTCTCCGTTGGAGCGGTGTGGAGGCACAATGCTCCCCAAGAAGCCACTAGGGCCACCGTATTCTCCTCACGCCCTCACACGATGCAAGGTGCCGTGATTCCACTAGTTGTGCCCTTGAAGGCGGCAACCGAACCTTTACAAACAAGGTTGGGGCAATCTCCACAACTTGGAGGCTCCCAACAAACCACGAAGCTTCACCACAATGGAATATGGCTTCGAGGTGACCTCAACCGTCTAGGGTGCTCAAACACCCAAGAGTAACAAGATCCGTAAGGGATTAGTGGGGAGAATCAAATATCTCTTGGTGGAAGTGTAGATCGATGCCTCCTCAAGCAATCCCGAGCAAATCAACAAGTTTGATTGGCTAGGGAGAGAGATCGGGCGGAAATGGAGCTTTTGGAGCAACAATGGAGTAGTGGGGGAAGAGGTAAGTCTTCTTGGAGAAGAAGACCCCCTATATATAGTGGGGGGACAAATCCAACCGTTATTGGAGGTTTCAGCCCGCAGAGAGCGGTAGTACCGCGCACGAGTTGCGGTACTACCGCTGGCAGAGCGGTACTACCGCTTTGGCAAAGAATGCGACATGATTCACAACCACGGATGAAATAAATTACATCCGTGGCTACATCCGCAGGGAAGACGGTAGTAGCAAAAATGCGATACGGTACTACCGCTTAAGACAAGCGGTACTACCGCATTGTATGCGGAAGTAAAATATTACTTCCGCATCCACTTATGTACTTAGACTCAGCACCAGAGCCAGGTACACGGTACTACCGTTCTGACGAAGCGGTACTACCGCGGGAGCGGTACTACCGTGTCGGCAGGCGGTACTACCGTGTAACAGTGCGGTACTACCGCTTGGTTGAGCGATACTACCGCTTGCTAGGCAGTTGATCAGTTCAGAAGCCACAGTTTTGCAACAACGAAAGATAATCGGTTGGACCTCCAGAGAAGCAAGGAAAGGTGGTGTGGGCGAAAGATGTGTACGTGTTGATTCTACCCAAACCTTTCCGACGCGGACCCCCTCTTAATAGTACGGCTTTCCTATTACTCAAAGCCACCGACAGGGAGCAAAAAGAAAACACCGTCCTTCATAGAATCCGAGGGGCAAGCAATCGTCTTGTGCCATAAGGGAGATATACCTGTATGAGCTTAGAGCACACGATCAGTCCGCAAAAGCATTGTCATCAATCACCAAAACTACTTAGGGAGAAATATGCCCTTACAATCTCCCCCTTTTTGGTGTATTGATGACAACACGAGATTTGCACAGAGAAGAAATAATAGAGTAAGCAATATAAGCCCTAGAGTATAGGTGAGCTCCCCCTGTATGTGTGCCTTCACACGATTGTGCTTTGGACTGCACCGCACACATACTAGGTATAGTGCTCCCCTATAATCTACACACGAGATACTCTATATAACATTGACTGCATAGGATAAACATGAAAGACATAATAATAAGTTCAACGATACCGGGGTATATGTCTTACACCATATGATTGTCTCACATAAACACGCACAATAAACCAAGTTCAACGAAAAGAAACACACGAACAAGCACAAGACGGCAAATGCAAATCACTCTCCCCCTTTGTCATCGAGACACCACAAAGGGGAAAAGAGGACACGAAGACGGGTGGCAGCCCGGGAGAAGCTCAGTCGTCATACTCATCTCCAAACCCCTGCTGCTCCTCCTGATAGTCATCATCAGAACCCTGCTGCTCTGGCTGATACCATTGGAAACCTCCTCTCCATACAAGGACAGAATCTTCTTGTCCCGCTGACGCGTCTTCTTGTCAGTCACATGAGCACGGTATTGCCCCTGAGCCTGCATGCAGAAGAGGGCCTTCATCTTCTGCTGTAGCCTCTTAGCCCACGAAGGCTTCTCCACTGCAGAGGAAGAAGAGGGGGCAAATCTGCCAGAGCGGACATCGGCAGTCTCCTCCACAGGCTCATCCTCAGTGCCCATCTGGGCAGCAGCGGCCTGAGCACGAGTAGTGGTGTTGGCCCAACGAGTCTTGACGCGAAGCTTGATAGGATCATGGCGGTAACAGTCGGCCTCGAACTCCTCCTTTGGATACAATTTCGCCCAAGTCTTGGAGATGAGCAGAAATAAGAATGGACCATAGATAGGTACCTTGCGAGTGTAGATGGCAAACCGGAGCTCATTCCACATGATGTGGGAAATGTCAAGTGGTGCAGCCTGGGCGGAGTGAGCCTCTTGACACATCAGAAGCATATCAACCAGATAGGCATGGACCTTGTCCTTGTCGCCAACACGAGGGAACAGCGTGTTGCGAAAAATCTGATACATGATGTCCAGGAAGGGATTCAACACCCAAGTTGTTTTGCCACTAGCAAGGGTCTTTGCCTCATAAAATGGAAGTAGTTTGTCCTTGTTAGCTGATTCAGGATTGGCGTGAGGCTGAAAACCAATTGGGTTATGGAGACCCTCATCAGGAAGCTGAAGAAGATCCGTGAACTCCTTCCAAGTAGCGGTCATCTTGTGACCATGGGTCATCCAAGTCATGGGACGATCCTCCTTGGCTTGAAAGTTGACCGAGGCATAGAACTGCGCAATTAGCTCTGGGTCAAAGTCGTTCTGGAATGTCATGATATGCTCCAGACCCAGCTGCTCGATCAAATCAAGGGCTTCTGCAAAGTATGCCCTGTTCTTATCCTTCCTCATGTGCTCCACATCCACCCAGTGAGCATCCACATAGAGATTGGCCTTGGTCTTGAGCACCTCATGATAGATGCGATACTGTTGCTTCGTCCAGAAGACATCATCACCAGGAAAGTGCTCACGGGGTTCTCCATATGGGTTGATCTTCCGTCTAGCCATGAACTCACCAGCAGGCATTTCCTCCATAGACATTGATGATTCCTTGCGCTTGTTGGCTGAGGTCTTGTACCGGCGCTGAGGATTGGAGCCCTCTGGCACATCACTTGGGGTACGCAGGCGCTTGGAACCGGTGTCACGAACTGGGTTGGTACGACGACCCTCAAAGCCTGAGCCACCACCTAAAAACACAAACACAAGACCACAACAACACAAATACAAGAAGAATCAATGCCAAAGCCTCGAAAGACACAAGAAACCAAGGGAAATAGAAAAGAGAACATGCCACGAAGAAAGTATGAGCCAAGCGGTAGTACTGCTGACCCTTGCGGAAGTAAAAAATTAGTACCGCAGGTGTAACACCCCTTGTACTAAGCACTGTGACATTTGGTTAATCATGCCATGTCATGTTCATTTGCAAAGCTAATCACAGTGGTTAATCAAAGCAACTCAAATTTGCCCCTGAAAATTCAAATTCAAATTCAAATGCAAAATGAAGTTGCTCCAAAAATTATGGAAAAAGGTTCATTAATTAGCAAATATTCCATAACTAATGATGTTGTTGAAAACCACATCACCAGCAACTCCAAATATGGGCTAGTGCATTAAACAGTGCCATATCAGCACTTAAATATGCCTTATCATTTTTGAATATTTCAAAAATGTTCCAAATTTGCCCAAACCAATTTTTGCTGTTAGGGAATATGGCTAGGACATTTTTTTGGTCCAGATAACACAATTTATAAAAGTAATTTGGTGGTCCCATCTTTTTGCTTTCCTCTCTGCTTTAGAAATAAAAGAAAAGGGCAGAGGGAAGACCTTACCTGGCGCCAGAGGCGTGGCCCAAGCCGGCCCAGCCCGCGGGAGCAGTGTCTTCTACCTGCTCCCGCCCAGCTGTCGCCACCGCCGTGGTCGCCGCGCGCTCGCCGCCGCTCCCGCCGCCACCTGCCGCTACAGCACCCCCCACCGACAATACAGGGCCGGGGATAGGATAAGGAGGACCCCCTGGTCCTCCTCGACCATTCCCCCCTTCTCCCCGAGCTCTCTCCTCCCTTCCCCATCGGCGCCCGACCCGGTCGCCGCCGTATCCTCGTCGTCCCCGCGGCCACCGTGCCTTGCACGCGGCCTGGCCGTGCCCGTCGACGTCGCCGTGGACTGCCGCAACCTCTGGAGCCATCGGGAGGAACCGAGGAGCGCTGCATCACCCGCACGCGTCGTCGTCTTCCTCCGGTCGCCGCCGATCCCCTTCGTCCCCGTCGGCCGTCTGCAGCTCCTAAACCGTCACGGGCCTACGTGTGAGCCGCGCGGTGAGCTCCTCCTCCCCTTGCTCCTCCTCGTTGCTCCCCTAGCGCACCATAGCTAGCTCGCCCGCAATGCCGAGCCCCGCCGTCCGCCATTGTCGCCGTTGCGCTCACCTCCGAGCTCTTCTGCTCGGGTCAGTAGCTCCGATGAGCTCCTGGAGTGCCATAGACCCTGCCCAGCCACTTCTTTTACTCGAATGAGCGGCGTAACTCCGATTCCCAGTTTCGGCCGAGCGCGCCGTCCGCCGCCGTCGAAGTAGCGATCAACTCCGGCCGAGTTAGGCCGCGGGACCAGCGTAGATCGATGCGGCGTCGAGTCTTCGCTCGAACGCATCAAACCGCATGCATTTTGGTGCTGGGTAGCGCGATTCCGACGCGCTCCGGCGAGCTCCGCCGCGGAATTGGTCGCCGGAGTTATCTCCGGCGCCGACGCCGACGTGGCGCAGTGGGCCCCGCCCCTGGGTCACTGACCAGTGGGTCCGGGTGGCCCCGTTGACTGGTTTGACCAGTCAACGTGCTGACTGGGCGCCCACTGTGCCACTGACACACGGGCCCCACCGCCCTTTTAATTAACTAAAATGTTTTATAAATAAAAATAAATTAATTAAGATTAATTAGTCTATGACAGGTGGGGTCCAGTAGCTAAATAGATTTAGTTTAGATTAAAACAAACTCTGTTTTATAACAGAGGCTGACGTGTGGGTCCCACTGGACCCACATGTCGGGTTTGACCAGGTCAGCACCACTGTGCATGCTGACGTCACCCTTGCGCAGTGCTGGCGTCACAATTTCACTGTTCTGGATAATGTTGCTTTTAATAAATAAAAATAATTTCAGAAAAAGCTAAAATCTTTAGAAAATCATAACTTTTAAACCGTAGCTCGGATCGAAAAACTTTCTACATGAAAGTTGCTCAGAACGACGAGACGATTCTAACCGTGCTATCCGTTTCCGTGTCGGGACCCTCTACGGAGGTGAACCCGCAACTTTTAGCCTGTTTCCGGTAGATGAATAGTGCACATACACCGGTAAATAATTCCAGTTAAATCCTAAAAATAACTAATATGACTTAGACATGTTTTTAGGCAACCCTGCACTGCACATTAGCCTAGCACGCTTTGTGATGCTTGTATTCTGTGTATTTATCTGTTTCTCCCCCCCCCCCTTCTCTCTCGGTAGAGTCCGACGCTGACGCCGCTCCAGAGACCGACGCCGTCCCGGTGATTGGTTCCCCCTCCGACGACCTTGCTTTTGCCACCGAGCAACCAGGCAAGCAACCCCCCCTTTGATCATTCCGATATCGCCTATGTCTATTCTCTCTTATTCTTGCATTAGAATTGCTGCTACTGCTACTGCTCCTATTACTGTTGCATAGCCTGTTTTTGCAATACTGTTGATACCTGCCTTTATTCATAAACTGCTTAGTATAGGTTGGGTAGCACTGCTGTGGTCCCGCTTTCTCGTAGTTGCCTCGCTTAGTACCCTTGCCTCGATCAAGCGATCGAGCCCCTTCCCCTGACCTTCTTCACATCACCGCACACCCCCTAATATGCTCGACTCCGCAGAGATAACATCGGGTGACGAGGGTGATACCTCCGAACTCACTTCCGATGTTGTCCCTGTAGTATAGCTAGCTCGTTGTGGTTACCGAGGGTGATTCCTCTTCCCACTTCCGACTTAGCTTTTGTCGTGCATCCGCTATGGTGATTACCGCCGAGGGTGATTCCTCCGGTATCACCTTAACGGGACTTGTCGTTTAGGAGTCCAACGAGGGTGATTCCTCGGATTCCTCATCGGCATGGAAACCACACGGATGCCCTGGTTTACCGTACCGTGTTTAAAGACGTATCGATCCCCGAGGCCGGACGTCGCCAGGAACAAAGGCGTGCGGCCAGAGGTATCGTGCGTCTGAAGACACTTTGAAGTTACTACTACACATGTTGGATAGAGACGGGTTGACCCTGAGGGGTACCCGCGAGTGCCTTTGAGGCGTGAGCTGTGGAGTCGGGTGACCAGTGAGGGTACCCGCGAGATAACTACGAGGCGTGGCCGGTCATTTCCAGTCCTTGTCACAAGTCCTCGAGACGGGACGACGGGGCCAACAGTATCGTAGGCTCTGCTCGTTACCGCGCGCTCCCAATACACTAAGCGATTTGGATATTTGATCCGAGGGGCCTCCGGGTCCGATAGCACTAACCACCACGTGGGTGTGAGTGGGTGCTCTGCGTCGTATACATCAGCCGGAGTCGTCACGACGTCAGCGATTGAGCGGCCCGTTCGGTTTGGACTTAGGATGCAACTGCGTGCTTGTATAAGGGGTTGCTAGGTCTGCTACCGAACGGCCTCGCAACGTGCGGAGCGTCCGGGGCGATGGCCCCGACCCCCGGGGGCATAGGATTAGTCCGGCGTGCTCGATCCTCTCTGGCGGTTTCCGGTCGGGTTGCGTCGTATTGTTTGGCCGAGGGCGGGCACGACCTGATGGTGTGTCCGGCCGGAGTTAAGCGAGCGTGGTGGGTAACTTGGTGCACCCCTGCAGGGAAGAAAACATCTATCGATAGCCTGTCCTACGGTAACGGACACTCGGAGTTGTATCCACTTCGGTACAACTAGAACTGGTGACTTGAGATATGAGGTAGGGCTCTGGGATTGCTTTCTCGCAGGGAGTCGAGGAAGGATCCCCGGCCGAGGTTGATATTACTATGAACACTTTACATTATGATGTACTAATCTGCACCCTTCTAATTGCTGCAAGACCCTGAAGATGCTAGTCTTCGTCAGGACCATGCTTTTTCCCTCTCAATTGCTGCAAGACCCTGAAGATGCTAGTCTTCGTCAGGACTAGGCTTTTCCCCTCTCTACTCTGGCTTTCTGCAGACTAGTCCACCCATATAAAGCCTCCTTTGAAAATGATGCATTGCTTAGTATAGATCTGATGTAAGTCTTGCTGAGTACTTTGGATGAGTACTCACGGTTGCTTTGCTTCCCCTTTTGTCCTACCCGCATGATAAACCAGACGACGGAGCCATGGTGCCTGCAGCCCCCGTTGACGACTACTACTACCAGCCCGAGGCTGGCTACTACTACTACCCGGCCGGCGAGTACTTCTACGAGGAGCCGGCGGACGACGACCAGGAGTAGGATCGGAGGTCCCAGGCAGGAGGCCTGCGCCTTTTCGATCGTAGCTTTTCTTTTGCCCCGCCTGTGTAACAGGCCTATTTCTGTTCTGTGTTGTATCTGTACCCAGATACCTAACGCTTCCGCTGACTATGTGTATGACATCATGTTATGTATTCGAGCCCTCGAGGCCCCTGGCTTGTAATATATAACTTGTATGTATTTATTTATGTTTTAGAGTTGTGCTGTGATTCCTTCACGTGAGTCCTTAGGCTTGATCGTGTGCATTTGCGTGTATGATTAGTGCACGGTCGGGCCGGGGTCGTCACAGGTTGGTATCAGAGCCGACTGCCTGTAGGAACCCCTTTCCAACTCCTTGGCCGAAGTCGAGTCTAGAGGTCCAAAAATGTTTTACTAACTTGGCTGTGTGGCTTATGGCCCCACGTCGCCGCTTGGGTGGTGTAGCTTCTTTTATTCCTCGTCTATACTCTGGGACTCTTCTCTCTCGTCTATTCGGGTTAAGTTTTACTAACTCCATTAGGTTCTCGTTTTCACATCTACCCGGAGAGCTGGATATCAGTGCGGTTTCTTATCATTGACCTGATTATTTTGATAATCAATCCTTTCCATTTGTTTGTTAAACCTTTCCTACCAAGTTCTGTTTAATTATCATCAGGACTTGACAAGTCTGATTCTTCTTCTTTCAGATGAATCCTCTGTTTCCACCTCGCCCGGAGACTCAGCTTGTGCTTCGCACCTGGGCTCGAGATGCCCCTGGGTTTCCGGCCATTCTAGTCGCTCTCCTGACCAGACTGGGCTACCGCTGGTACCCCGAGTACATGGTCTACGAGGAGTATCGCGAGTTCAACCAGGAGCAGTATTATGCTGATGTTCGTATCCAATGTTCAAGAAATCGTTAACTGGTAGCTGCTCGGTCGGTTTAGGAGTAGAGATTAATCGGTGAATCGGCCTATTAACTGGATTAATCGGTCGACCAATAATCGGTGGATTAAACAGGAACTTGCCAACATGTACATAGATTTTTTATGTATTATACCATACTCTCATGCTCCCAGCTATGTAGTATACCAAAACATATTGTCATACACATATGAAAAGCATAGAGAGGAGGTAAAATAATTAATCCTCGATATTTAGGAGCGGGATGGGGCTAGAAGGGGTTACGGGCAAAACAATTGGGCTTTGTTTGCCCACCTGTTCATGGGCAAGCAAGGATTAATCGGCATGACAATTGATTAATCGGTCCAACTGACCAATTAATCGGCCTGGCAAGTTAACGTGATGAATAGGTGTTATTCGATTCGGCCATGCTATGAGTAGCGATTAACTGGCCCGTTAACTGATTAATCGGATGAATTCTTGAACAGTGTTCGTATCTACGACCGGCAGGATGACTCAGACACTGAGCTGTACCGCTTTCGCGGTAGTGGCGTGACGGTTGCGATGGCAGTCCATGATGCTGCCTACGCTGCTGTCGCACGCCTCCGAGGAGAGCACAGAGATAGCTTGGATGCCTCTGAGTTTCGGTACATTCCGTATGCACCTGCTGGAGATGAGACTGGATACTACTCAGCTATCTGTGCCCCGTACGAGAGTCGACGTTATGACCCGCAGATTCTGATTCAGCACACTCAGGTGCTGGATCGAACTGCTCGAGCCCTGGCGGTCGAGTTGTCCATCACTCGGACAGTTCTCTACCAGACGTTGACGCAGTTGGTACCGGCTGTCCAAGCAGGGACACTTCCTCAGTCTATCTTTTGCCCGCGCAGGATCAACACACCTCCAGGTGTTGAGTGGCCTGCGGTTGGAGGTCACACGCCAGTTCGTGGACCTCTGATTCCCGTCCGAGACCGGGTTCTGCATCAGAGTGCACATGGAGCTCAGGATCCTTCTGCGATTGAGATCCGCCGTCCGCACTTGCAGCTACCCCATTTCAGTTCCTTTCTCCGATGTTGATGTAGCCTTTGCTATGTCTCGTTGTGTACTTCCTTCCCGCGGTCTGCGCGCCGCCTACTATGTCTAGTATTGATTTTGCGCCGTTATGCTGCCCGTTTGTAACCGACGCTATGTACGAACCCGTATGTCATGATGTGTATGATGTGGTATTATTGCACTTCCCTTATGTCGTGCATAATTACTTCATTGTTGAATTCATGCAACGTGTATTCTTGTCGCTAAACCACCCCTGTTGAAATTATCAGGATGGCTGGTAACAATGATCCCCCTGCACCTCCGCCTCCGCCTCCCCCGCCTGACTATATGGCTGCCGTAATGCAAACCATGGACATGCAGCGTCAGGTGCTGCAGGGTATGCTCAACCAGATACCCCAGATCAACGCCAATGCTCAGCATCAGCCAGCCACCATCACTCTGCAAGAATTTCTGCGGCTCAATCCAACGATATTTCGCAGTGCCGCCAACCCCTTGGATGCCGATGATTGGCTGCGTGACATCTTCTTTGAGCTGGATTCTGCCGCCGTGTCCCCTGACAACTATGTCAAGTTTGCGACATATTTCCTGAAGGGTCCGGCGGCCGAGTGGTGGGACACTCACCGGAACACAGTGCCTGCTGGAACTGTCATCACCTGGGCAGACTTCAAGACTGCCTTCCGTGCTCGGTATATCCCGGAAGGGGTTATCGACCGCAAGCGTACGGAGTTTCGCAACCTGATTCAGGGCAACAAGTCAGTTGATGCTTATCAGCGGGAGTTCCTGGAACTGTCCCGCTATGCTGAGGAGGATATCGCTACTGACGCAAGACGCCAGGAGAAGTTCAGGCGCGGACTTCATCATGATATTCTGCTTGCTTTAGTGGCACTGGACTTTCCGGACTTCGCCACTCTAGTGAATAAGGCCATTCAGGTTGAAACTAGACTCAAGCTACACAAGGACGCTCTTAAGCGCTCTCGCGAGTCGGGCTCATCTTCGGGCTCGTCTTCTCAGAAGCGCCGCATATGGATTCCTCAGAGCATGTATCGTCCAAACGCTCCAGTGTACAGGCCTTCTTATGCTGCACCTCGTCTGCCTCCTCCACCGCCAATGCAGTACAGGCCTGCAGCTCCAGCACCTCGAGCACCTGCGATTCGTCCCGAGAGTGGGCTCTGCTTCAAGTGTGGCCGTCCGGGTCACCGTGTCAGAGACTGTCCGCAAGTTCAGGGTCAGCTGGCTCTTCCATCTGCTGGCCGTGGCAGTGGACGTGGAGTTCCTCCGCAGCGCAACAATAATACCAGGCCTTCGTATGCTCGTGGTGGTCAGCTTCACCACGTCAATCTGAGCGAAGACTTAGAACAGCCAGCCACAGTGATGGGTACACTTCTTGTCAACTCAGTATTTGCTAATGTTTTGTTTGATACTGGTGCATCTGATTCTTTCATATCGGAACCATTTGCATTTAAACATGGTTTTAAGCAAGAAAAGCTATATCAACCAGTAAAAATACAAACCTCCGCGGGTCCTTGCCGATCCACCCTCTTCTGTCCTCAAGTTAGTGTTGAGATTGAAGGGAGGAAGTTTCAGGCAAACCCCATTGTCCTGAAATCCTGCGGCATCGACCTTATCCTAGGAATGGATTGGTTGGAGGCTCACGAGGCCCAAATCGATTGTGCCACCAAGACTGTACGTCTTCGGCACTCCTCGAATCAGTTGGTGAATTGTCGCGCTCGTATATCTCATGATGCCGAGGCTCAAATCTATGCCTCAAATGCATTGAATGCTTCACCACTTGAAGGGCTCGAAAGCATACCAGTTGTATGTGATTTCCCGGATGTCTTCCCAGAAGAACTTCCAGGAATACCCCCTGCTCGAGCCGTCGAGTTTGTTATTGACTTGAAGCCGGGTACTACTCCTATTGCGAAGCGTCCTTACAAGATGCCACTGCATGAGCTCCTAGAGCTTAAGGAGGAAATCGACAAGTCACTCAAGAAGGGCTTCATCCGTCCTAGTTCCTCTGCCTGGGGAGCACCGTCTCTTTTCGTCAAGAAGAAAGATGGTACGAATAGGCTGGTACAAGATTACCGACCTATCAACCAGGCAACTATCCAGAATAAATATCCGCTTCCTCGGATCAATGACTTATATGATCAACTGGCTGGATCATCGGTGTTTTCTAAACTCGACTTGAGGTTGGGTTATCACCAGATCCGTGTTCACGAAGAGGATATTCCAAAGACTGCATTTGTTACTCGCTATGGCTCGTATGAGTACACTGTCATGTCTTTTGGACTGACTAATGCTCCAGCTACCTTCTCCCGCCTGATGAATTATATATTCATGGATTACCTCGACAAGTTCGTCGTGGTATACCTGGATGATATTCTGGTATTCTCAAAGAACAAGGAAGAACACGCCGAACATCTTCGCCTTGTTCTGGAGAAGCTGCGAGAGCATCAGCTATATGCTAAGTTTTCCAAATGCGAGTTCTGGCTTTCTGAAGTGACCTACCTTGGACATGTGATTTCCAAGGATGGCATTGCCGTTAATCCGGAGCGGGTTCAGGCTATTCTTGACTGGACTCCTCCGAAGAATGTCAAGCAAGTGAGAAGTTTTCTCGGCCTTGCAAGCTATTGTCGTCGCTTCGTCGAGAACTTTTCCAAGATTGCCAAGCCTCTGACTAATCTGCTTCACAAAGGCGTTAAGTTTGAGTGGACAGATAAATGCCAGGAAAGCTTTCAAGCTCTTAAAGACAAGCTCGTTTCTGCTCCAGTGCTTGCTCCTCCAGATTCCCGCAAGGACTTCGTGATATATTGCGACGCCTCTCGTCAAGGATTAGGCTGTGTCCTAATGCAAGAACGAAGAGTAATTGCTTATGCATCACGTCAATTGCGTCCGCATGAAGAGAATTATCCAGTGCATGATCTTGAACTTGCTGCAGTGATCTTTGCATTGAAGCTATGGCGACATTACCTTCTCGGTAACCGGTGTGAGATTTATACTGATCACCAAAGTTTGAAGTATTTATTCACTCAGCCGGATCTTAATCTCCGCCAACAGCGATGGTTGGAAACTATTTCTGAATATGACTGTGGTATTTCTTATACCCCTGGCAAGGCTAATGTGATGGCCGATGCCTTGAGTCGCAAGTCATACAGCACCAACCTCAAGGTTAAGCGAGCTCAACCTCGTCTTTATGAGGAATTACGCAAGCTGAATCTGCATATCGTTCCACATGGTTCGCTTAATGACCTTGTGATACAGCCGGATCTTGAGAAGGCTGTCAAGGTAGCGCAAACCAAAGATGCTCACGTTGATGTTATAAAACAGGAACTGCATCTTCCGAAATACAGGGATTTCTCAATATCCGAAGATGGAACCTTGTATTTCCGAGGCCGCATCGTGGTAACTCGTTTCGACCTAATGACTGACAAGGTCATGAAGGAGGCACATGATACACCGCTGTCTATTCATCCTGGTAGTACTAAGATGTATCGTGATCTCCGCCAAAGGTACTGGTGGCCTAATATGAAGCGGGATATTGCTCGATATGTTGCTGAATGCGATGTCTGTCGTCGCGTGAAGGCAGAACATCAGAAGCCTGCTGGACTTCTGCAACCTCTTCCTATTCCGCTGTGGAAATGGGATAAGGTGCAGATGGATTTCATTACTGGCTTTCCTAAGTCCCAGAAGGGTAACGATGCCATTCTTGTCGTCGTCGACCAACTCTCAAAGGTTGCACACTTCCTGCCAATCAAGGAGACTATCACTGCTAGCCAGTTAGCAGAACTGTATATCTCCAGAATTGTATCCCTCCACGGAATTCCGAAGGAGATCAGTACGGACCGTGGCACCCTGTTCACTTCCAAGTTCTGGGAAAGTTTTCAAGAAGCTTTGGGAACTCATATCAACTGGAGTTCAGCTTATCACCCCCAGTCCCAAGGTCAAGTTGAACGAGTCAATCAAGTGCTTGAAGATATGCTGCGAGCTTGTGTTATATCATTCGGTAAGAAATGGGAAGAATCCCTTCCATATGCCGAGTTCTCGTATAACAACAGCTATCAAGCAAGCTTGAAGATGGCTCCCTTTGAAGTTCTGTACGGACGTAAGTGTCGAACTCCTCTGAACTGGTCAGAAACTGGGGAACGACAAGTTATTGGTCCGGACATTATTCAACACGCCGAAGAGCAAGTCCGTATCGTGCGTGAGAATCTCAAGGCGGCTCAAGATCGCCAGAAGAGCAACTATGATCGCAAGCGATGGGGATTGACTTATCAACCAGGTGATCAAGTCTATCTTCGTGTCACCCCTATGAAGGGCACGCACCGTTTCGGCGTCAAGGGCAAGTTAGCTCCACGCTACATCGGCCCCTTTCCCGTGGTTGCTAGACGTGGATTTGTGGCTTATAAACTGGAATTGCCTCCGCAATTCTCTCATATCCACGATGTGTTCCATGTGTCGCAACTTCGTCGATCCTTCAAGGAGTCCTCGCATCGTGCTGTGGATCACGAGATGCTCGAGCTTCAAGATGATCTGTCTTATAAGGAGCATCCGATCCGCATCCTCGATCAAACTGAACGTCGGACCCGCCAGAAGACAACTAAGTTCCTGAAAGTGCAGTGGTCGAATCACACTGAAGATGAAGCCACTTGGGAACGCGAGGAAAATCTTCGGGCGGAATACCCCGACCTCTTTTCTTCTACCTCCTGAATTCTCGGGACGAGAATTTCTTTTAGAGGAGGAGAATTTGTAACACCCCCTTGTATTAAGCACTGTGACATTTGGTTAATCATGCCATGTCATGTTCATTTGCAAAGCTAATCACAGTGGTTAATCAAAGCAACTCAAATTTGCCCCTGAAAATTCAAATTCAAATTCAAAATTCAAAATGAAGATGTTCCAAAAATTATGGAAAAATGTTCATCTCATTGCAAATATTCCAAAACTAATGTTGTTAAGGAAAACAACATCACCATCAACCCCAAAAATGGGCTAGAGCATTTAAACAGTGTTATAACAGCACTATTAAATGCCTTTTCATTTTTGAAAATTTTCAAAAGTGTTCCAAATTTGCCCAATCCAATTTTTGGTGGTAAAGAATATTGCAAGGTAATTTTCGGACCAACTCACACATTTTACAAACAGTGTTTGGTGGTCCCCTCTTTTCCTTTTCTATTCTGCTGTTGACATAAAAGGAAAAAGAAGAGAGAAACTTACCTGACGCTCACCTCTGGCACGAGCCGGCCCAGCCCATCTCCCTCTCCTACCTGCTCCCGCCTCGCTGTCGACGGCGCCGTGGCCGCCGCGCGCTCGCCGCGCTCCGCGCCGACACCTGCCGCCACAGCGCCTCCCACCGACAATACAGGACCGGGGAGAGGATAAGGAGGAGCCCCTGGTCCTCCTCGACCATTTCCCCCTTCTCCCCGAGCTCTCTTCTTTCTTCCCCATCGGCGCCCGACGCGGTCGCCGCCGTTCGCCGTCCCCCGCGCGGCCACAGCCACCGCCTCGTCATCTCTCCGTGTCGACCAGCTCCGCCTTCGTCTTCTTCATCCACCGGTGGTCTCAGCTGGAGCTGGGAAACACCGAGGCGCCGGATCCCCTCCGTCTTCCTCCTCGGGTCGCCGCCGCAATTCTACGTCGCCGGCGTCGTTCTGCTGCTACTAATCCGACGAGGGCCTTCTGCGTGCCGCGCGGTGAGCCACCACCTCTCCCCTTTCCTCTCCGCTCCGTCCCGCGCGCGTAGCCATCATTTCACCGAAGCCCGAGCTCGCCGCCGCACGAGCTCATCACCGGCCATGTTCCGGTGGCCGAACGCCCGCGCAAGCATGCCCGTCGTGCTCGCCAGCGCACGTAGATGCCGTAGGTGCCCAGCCCCGTCTGTTTTGCTCGCCGTAGCGCCACCTGCGAGCTCGCCGTGCTTCGGCTTCCGCCACGGCTCAACGCCGGCGCCTTTTCCTGCCGACTCCGGTGAAGCCACCACCACCACTAGATGCGGCGTAGCGCGCCCGTTCGAACGCACCAACGCGCGGGCCAAACAACCCCCTGTAGGCGATTTCCGACGAGGGCCGTGGCCCTCCGCCGCGTCTGGAGGTCGCCGGAGGCGAAACACCGGCCGCCGCCAGCGTGGCTGACCTGGGGCCACCCCCAGGGTCACTGCCAGTGGCCCCCACGGGCCCCAGTTGACTGGGTTGACCCAGTCAACTGCTGACTGGGCAGCCCAGTGTCACTGACACGCGGGCCCCCACCGCAAAGTTAGTTAAATAAAACGTTTTTAAAAATAAACTTAATTAGTAATACTAATCAGTCACTGACATGTGGGGCCCAACAGTTAATTAGTCTCTGTTTAGTTAATTTAAACACGGTTAGAGTCACTGTCTATGACAGGTGGGACCCAGCTGCCAGTTTGACTGGTCAGCTGCTGCTGAGGCAGTGCTGACGTCAGCATGACGCAATAACTCAATTTCTGATATTTAAAATAATTCCAGAAAATGCCAAAAACTTAGAAAATTCATAACTTTTAATCCGTAGCTCGTATGGAAAAACTTTCTACATGAAAGTTGCTCAGAACGACGAGACGAAGCCAACCGTGCTACTTGTTTCCGTGTCGGGACCCTCTACGGAGGTGAACCCGCAACTTTTAGCCCGTTTCCGGTAGATGAATAGTGCACATACACCGGTTAATAATTCCAGTTAATTCCTAAAAATAACTAATATAACTTAGACATGTTTTTAGGCAACCTTGCACTGCACATTAGCCTAGCACGCTTTGTGATGCTTGTATTCTGTGTATTTATCTGTTTCTTCCCCCCCTCTTCTCTCTCGGTAGAGTCCGACGCTGACGCCGCTCCAGAGACCGACGCCGTCCCGGTGATTGGTTCCCCCTCCGACGACCTTGCTTTTGCCACCGAGCAACCAGGCAAGCAATCCCCCCTCGATCATTCCGATATCGCCTATGTCTATTCCCTCTTATTCTTGCATTAGAATTGCTGCTACTGCTGCTGCTCCTATTACTGCTGCATAGCCTGTTTTTGCAAATACTGTTGATACCTGACTTTATTCTTAAACTGCTTAGTATAGGTTGGGTAGCACTGCTGTGGTCCCGCTTTCTCGTAGTTGCCTCGCTTAGTACCCTTGCCTCGATCAAGCGATCGAGCCCCTTCCCCTGACCTTCTTCACATCACCACATACCCCCTAGTATGCTCGACTCCGCAGAGTTAACATCAGGTGACGAGGGTGATACCTCCGAACTCACTTCCGATGTTGTCCCTGTAGTATAGCTAGCTCGTTGTGGGTTACCGAGGGTGATTCCTCTTCCCACTTCCGACTTAGCTTTTGTCGTGCATCCGCTATGGTGATTACCGCCGAGGGTGATTCCTCCGGTATCACCTTAACGGGACTTGTCGTTTAGGAGTCCAACGAGGGTGATTCCTCGGATTCCTCATCGGCATGGAAACCACACGGATGCCCTGTTTCACCATACCGTGTTTAAAGACGTATCGATCCCCGAGGCCGGACGTCGCCAGGAACAAAGGCGTGCGGCCAGAGGTATCGTGCGTCTGATGACACTTTGAAGTTACTACTGCACATGTTGGATGGAGGCGGGTTGACCCAGAGGGGTACCCGCGAGTGCCTTTGAGGCGTGAGCTGTGGAGTCGGGTGACCAGAGAGGGTACCCGCGAGATAACTACGAGGCGTGGCCGGTCTTTCCCAGTCCTTGTCACAAGTCCTCGAGACGGGACGACGGGGCCAACAGTATCGTAGGCTCTGCTCGTTACCGCGCGCTCCCAATACACTAAGCGATTTGGATATTTGATCCGAGGGGCCTCCGGGTCCGATAGCACTAACCACCACGTGGGTGTGAGTGGGTGCTCTGCGTCGTATACATCAGCCGGAGTCGTCACGACGTCAGCGATTGAGCGGCCCGTTCGGTTTGGACTTAGGATGCAACTGCGTGCTTGTATAAGGGGTTGCTAGGTCTGCTACCGAACGGCCTCGCAACGTGCGGAGCGTCCGGGGCGATGGCCCCGACCCCCGGGGGCATAGGATTAGTCCGGCGTGCTCGATCCTCTCTGGCGGTTTCCGGTCGGGTTGCGTCGTATTGTTTGGCCGAGGGCGGGCACGACCTGATGGTGTGTCCGGCCGGAGTTAAGCGAGCGTGGTGGGTAACTTGGTGCACCCCTGCAGGGAAGAAAACATCTATCGATAGCCTGTCCTACGGTAACGGACACTCGGAGTTGTATCCACTTCGGTACAACTAGAACTGGTGACTTGAGATATGAGGTAGGGCTCTGGGATTGCTTTCTCGCAGGGAGTCGAGGAAGGATCCCCGGCCGAGGTTGATATTACTATGAACACTTTACATTATGATGTACTAATCTGCACCCTTCTAATTGCTGCAAGACCCTGAAGATGCTAGTCTTCGTCAGGACCATGCTTTTTCCCTCTCAATTGCTGCAAGACCCTGAAGATGCTAGTCTTCGTCAGGACTAGGCTTTTCCCCTCTCTACTCTGGCTTTCTGCAGACTAGTCCACCCATATAAAGCCTCCTTTGAAAATGATGCATTGCTTAGTATAGATCTGATGTAAGTCTTGCTGAGTACTTTGGATGAGTACTCACGGTTGCTTTGCTTCCCCTTTTGTCCTACCCGCATGATAAACCAGACGACGGAGCCATGGTGCCTGCAGCCCCCGTTGACGACTACTACTACCAGCCCGAGGCTGGCTACTACTACTACCCGGCCGGCGAGTACTTCTACGAGGAGCCGGCGGACGACGACCAGGAGTAGGATCGGAGGTCCCAGGCAGGAGGCCTGCGCCTTTTCGATCGTAGCTTTTCTTTTGCCCCGCCTGTGTAACAGGCCTATTTCTGTTCTGTGTTGTATCTGTACCCAGATACCTAACGCTTCCGCTGACTATGTGTATGACATCATGTTATGTATTCGAGCCCTCGAGGCCCCTGGCTTGTAATATATAACTTGTATGTATTTATTTATGTTTTAGAGTTGTGCTGTGATTCCTTCACGTGAGTCCTTAGGCTTGATCGTGTGCATTTGCGTGTATGATTAGTGCACGGTCGGGCCGGGGTCGTCACAGCTGGGTAAGCGGTAGTACCGCATGTCACATGCGGTAGTACCGCATACGCTGCGGTAGTAAAAATTTACTTCCGCAAGAAGAGGCGGAACTAAAAAATTAGTACTGTATGCGGAGCGGTAGTACCGCATTGGGTCGCGGTAGTACCGCTCGACAAGCAGTACTAAAATTTTACTTCCACAACCTAAGCATCCATGGATAAGATCACGAAGAACACAAGAAAGCACTAAGCATCTCCCCTAACCCTAAAAACTCAGGCAAGGCAATAAGAAGAGGGGAAAAGGGGAGAAACCTGCATCCATGGCAGGAGGACGTGGTGGGGAACGATCCCACCGGTCGGAAAGCGAGAAGAGTGGCCGAGGGAGGAGATCCGGCGAGGTCCTCCGGCGGCGTTCTTGAGAGAGAGAGAGACAGGGACGACGTGGGGGTTAGGAGTGAATGGGTATGGGGGAGATGGAACTCCCCCTGCCTGCTTATAACCCCCACACGTTCTGATATGTGCGGTAGTACCGCGGTCATCGCGGTAGTACCGCTTGCGCGGTAGTACCGCTCGCCAAGCGGTAGTACCGCCCTACCAGCGGCAGTAAATAAATACTGCCGTGCTGGTCGAGCGGTAGTACCGTAACCCCTTTGCGGTAGTACCGTAAACATGCACGGTAGTACCGCTCCTTCAAGAACTTGCACGATTTGACAAGAGGCTTTAAGCAAAGAGGAGAGAAAAGCAAACGCACGCACAAGCAAAGTGAATAACACAACTCCTCAGAGGAGGGCGGTGGCCGAGGCCACCTATGTTTGAGTTTATAGATATGGCACCGCGAAGAATTATCCTTGGGCCCATGACCAGTACTCGACTTGAAGCATTTAAACCAACTATGTATGGCAAATGATAAAGACTTGGTTAGTTTATGCATAATGGGGAGAGGAACAGTTCATTGAGAGAACAATACTCCCCCTATGTCCATGCCTACATCTAGACAAGATAGCTATATTGAGTGTGAGGGGTGTGTGTGCACAGACTCAAGCCACATTGCTCAAATCGATGATATTTAGCTCATGCCTTAACTCGCGAAATCTTGCTTCATCCAATGGCTTCGTGAAGATATATGCAAGGTTATCATGAGTGTTGACGTAGTGAAGCTCGATCTCTCCTTGCCTTATGTGATCCCTGATGAAGTGATACCGAATCTCAATATGCTTCGTCTTGAAGTGAAGCACCGGGTTGAGAGAAATCTTGATGGCACTTTCATTGTCACACCAAAGAGGCACTTTGTCACAAGTGACACCGTAATCCTTCAAAGTTTGCCTCATCCATAAGAGTTGAGCACAGCAACTGCCAGCGGCCACATATTCTGCTTCAGTGGACGAGAGAGATACACAACTTTGCTTATTGGAAGACCAACTAACAAGAGAGCAACCAAGAAATTGGCACCCTCCCGAGGTGGACTTCCTATCCACTTTGTCTCCCGCCCAGTCAGAATCAGAGAAACCAACAAGGTTGAAATTTGCTCCTCTTGGGTACCATAAGCCAAAGTTTGGGGTATGAGCCAAATATCGAAAGATTCGCTTGACAGCCACAAAGTGACTTTCCTTAGGTGAGGCTTGAAACCGTGCACAAATTCCCACACTCAACATAATATCCGGTCTAGATGCACAAAGGTAAAGCAAGGATCCGATCATAGAGCGATATACCTTTTGATCCACCGCTTTACCATTGGGATCAATGTCAAGTTGGCATTTGGTTGGCATTGGAGTAGTAGCCGGCTTGACATCACTAAGGTTGAACCTCTTGAGCATGTCTTGAGTATACTTGGATTGTTTGATGAAGATGCCTTCTCTTCGTTGTTTGATCTCAAATCCAAGAAAGTACTTCAACTCTCCCATCATGGACATCTCAAAATGTGTGGTCATGAGTGCGGCGAACTCATCATTGAATGCTTTGTTAGGAGAACCAAAGATAATATCATCTACATATAGTTGGCATACAAACAACTCCCCTTTGACCTTCTTAGTAAAAAGAGTGGGGTCGATTTTCCCAATTTCAAACCCACGATCTTGTAACAACTCGGTAAGGTGCTCATACCACGCTCGTGGGGCTTGTTTAAGGCCATAGAGTGCCTTATCAAGTTGATACACATGATTGGGGAACTTAGGATCCTCGAACCCCGGGGGTTGTTTAACATACACCAACTCATTAATGGGACCATTAAGAAATGCACTTTTCACATCCATTTGTTGCAATTTAAAGTTATGATGGGAAGCATAGGCAAGCAACAAACGAATGGATTCAAGACGAGCAACGGGGGCAAAGGTTTCACCGTAGTCGATACCCTCGACTTGGGAGTAGCCTTGAGCCACCAGACGTGCCTTGTTGCGGATGACAATGCCATGGGCATCTTGCTTGTTCTTGAAGATCCATTTGGTTCCAATGACATTATGGTTCTCCTTTGGTCTTGGCACCAGACGCCACACTTTGTTGCGCTCGAAGTTATTGAGTTCTTCATGCATGGCATTGAGCCAGTCAGGGTCCTCGAGCGCCTCATAGACCTTCTTAGGTTCAACAAAGGAGACAAAAGCTTGATGAGCACAATAGTTTGCTACTTGTCTATGAGTGCTTACCCCCCCTTTTGATGCTTCCTAAAATGTTCTCGATGTGATGCTCGTTGGAAGCAAGCCTGGAGGCAACTTTTGTAGCACGACGCTCTAATTGCTCTTCAAGAGATAACTGAGGAGCATTGAGTTGATCATCTTGAGCGTCATCATGATCAAGATTTTGATCTTGAGCTTCCTCTTGACCTTGATCTTGCTCGGGGGATTGAACTTGGCCTTGTGCATCAATTGGTGGTTCTTCACCAACTTGTGGTTGATCTTGCACTTGGCCTTGTTCAACAGGCTGAGGGCCTTCACTTTGTTCTTTGGAAGCGTGTGGGTCTTGGGTAGGTGATGGTTCCACTTGAGTGGAACATTGTCCTTCTCCTTCAGCCACAAGGGGTTCCTCAACGGGTAGGATATATCCAACACCCATTCTTCTTATGGCTTGAGGAGGAATTTCATCACCTGCATCACAAGTACCACTTTGCTCCACTTGGGAGCCGTTATTTTCATCAAACTCTACGTTACTCGTCTCCTTTGTGAGTCCAGTGGACTTGTTGAGGACACGGTAAGCATGAGAGTTTGTAGCATAACCAACAAATATGCCCTCATGAGCTCTAGATTCAAATTTAGACAAATGAACACCTTTCTTGAGAATGAAACACTTACACCCGAACACCCGGAAGTACTTGAGATTGGGCTTGTTACCGGTAAGAATCTCATACGGAGTTTTGTTCAAGCCTTTGCGGAGATAGAGACGATTTGATGCATGGCAAGCGGTGTTGATGGCTTCGGCCCAAACGTTGTATGGAGAGTTGAATTCAGCCATCATGGTTCTTGCAGCATCTATTAAGGTTCGGTTCTTTCTCTCCGCAACACCGTTTTGCTGAGGGGTATACGGGGCGGCATATTGATGTTTGATCCCCTCATCACCAAGAAACTCATCCAAGGTGTAGTTCTTGAACTCGGTGCCATTGTCACTTCTGATCATCAAAATCTTTGCTTCATGTTGTCGTTGAGCTTCATTTGCAAAGTTGATGACGGTTTGTTGGGTCTCACTTTTCTTCTTGAAGAAGTATACCCAGGTATATCTTGAGTAATCATCCACAATCACCAAGCAATATTTCCTACCCCCAAGACTATCAAAAGTGGGAGGCCCAAAGAGATCCATGTGAAGGAGCTCTAGAGGTCTCTTTGAATAGATGATAGTCGTGGGAGGGTGAGCCTTCTCATGTAATTTTCCTTCAATGCACGCCCTGCAAGCACGATCTTTGGCAAAGCTAACATTTGTTAGTCCTCGGACATGGTCCCCCTTGAGAAGACTTTGCAAAGATCTCATATTGACGTGGGCCAAACGGTGATGCCAAAGCCATCCCACATCAACTTTAGCCATTAGGCATGTCGCGACCTTAGTGGGTTGCTTCGAGAAGTTAACCATATAAAGACCGTTCTCGACATGCCCAACATAGGCTACTTTAAGAGTCTTGCTCCACAAGAGGGCCACAGAATCAATATCAAAGAATGTAGCAAAGCCCATGAGTGCGAGTTGGCGAACAGAAAGTAAATTGTATGCAAGGGACTCAACAAGCATGACTTTCTCGATCGTGAGATCATGAGAGACAACAACCTTGCCAAGTCCCAATACCTTAGAAGATGAAGCATCACCCCATTCGACGTTGGTGGCCATAGATGAACCGAGATGCACGTCCACCACCAAGTCTTTGCTTCCGGTCATATGATTTGTGGCTCCGCTATCGAGCAACCATGATCCCCCACCGGAAGCAAACCCCTACAATAGATCAATGCTTGGATTTAGGTACCCATTTGGTAATGGGTCCTTTGAGGTTAGTGACAAGGGTCTTAGGAACCCAAATGGACCATTCAATGTACTTATAAGAAGAACCAACAAATTTAGCAAACACATGGCCATCACTAGCACGGCATAAAACATATGAAGGATTAAAATCGCCGGCCATGTTTGAGGGTGTGGTGGAGTTTTTCTTGACACCACCACTTTTCTTCTTGGTTGACGTGCCCTCTCCTTCTTTCACAAAGGATTGTCGGAGAGGGGGTGGTTGCTTTGTCTTGTCATTCTTCTTCTTCTTGGGCTTAGGAGCAAACCCAATTCCTTCCTTTTCCACAACTTCCTTTTGATTGCTCAAAAGGGCGTTGAGGTTCTCCTCACCTTGTATGCAAGTCACAAGGTCTTTCTCAAGTTGCTTCTTTAATTCGGCATTCTCTTCAACAAGATGCACATGCTCACAACATGGGTTAGTAACATTTGCATTATCAATTAAAACCATGCGAGGAAAGATAGCCTTTTCTTTGGTTAGCGAAACTTGGAGTTGATCATGAGACTCCTTGAGAGTAGCATGCATTCCTTTCAAGGCCTTGTGAGCCTTGTCAAGTATGTTAAACTCCTCTCTGAGTTTAGCATGGTCAACCTCAAGTTTTGCCTTCTCAGAGTTAAGGACACGAGAGACAACTAAAGCATGATCAAGATCTTTCTTTAATTTAGCATGAACATCGTTGTGTGACTCCTCAAGAGTCAAACGAAGACCACGCTCTTCCTCTAGGGCGTTAGAGAGATCTGATATCTCATCGGCATAGTCTCGACTATGCCCTTCCATTTTAGTAATGGTTTCCTCGTGAGCCTCGATAATGTCATTGGCCTCATCGAGTTGTTCCAAGAGAGCAACAACATGCTTCTTGGATTTGCCCTTGAGATTCTTTATGAACACATCAAATTCATTTTCTCCCTCCTTAATACCCTCACCCTCATCAATACAATTAGTTAATGAGGGGTTAGAAGAGATAGTAGAATTGATGATCGGGGTTACCTTGTTGGTGGCCTTGGCCATAAGACACTTGGCGGTGATGTTCTCGTTTGGTGAGTTGAAGAGAGATGAGTGCGGAGTTGTAGCAATTGCAATTGTGGCCATAGTGGTCACCTCATCGTCTTCATCATTGTCATCATCCTCCACATATTCTTCTTGAGCCACCAACACTTTCGGAGGAGTCTTCTTGATGAAGTCGTTCTTGTTGGGATAGGACTTTGACTTGTCCTTCCGAATAAGCTTGCCTCCAAAGTCTTCTCTCTTCTCATATGGGCAATCCACAACGAAGTGGCTTACATTTCCACAGTTGAAACATGTCCTTACTCGTTGCTTCCCTTTGTTCCCACTGGAGTTGTTCTTGTTAAAGTTGGACCTTGAGTTCTTCTTGCCCCAGAATTGCCTTGAAGCAAGAGCCATGTGCTCGTGATAGGCTTATTTGGTGTCCTCGGGGCAGCACTCATCATCATCTTCCACTTCCTCCTCTTCCACACAAGCCTTGGCCTTCAGAGCAAGATTAGGCTTCTTGGATCGTTGAGCTCTTAGGACCGCATTGTCGGCGGTAACGTCAAGGATCCTCATGGCAACAAATTCATCCAACACTTCGTTTGAGGATAAAGTGTGGAAGTCCGGTCTCTGACGAATCACAGAGGACATGGCCTTGTGATAGGGCATCATGGCCTTGAGGAACTTGCGCTTGATCCAATTGTCATCCGTATCCTTACTGCCATGATCTCGAAGAGACACTGCAAGAATAGTTAATCTTCGATAAATTTCACGAGGATCTTCATCTTCGATCATTGCAAACTCATCAGCTTCATCTTGCACCACTTCATAGTTGGAGCGTTGAATACTTGTGCTTCCCTTGTACATTGTGCCAACATGCTCCCATGCTTCCTTGGCCACAGTGAATGGACGAAGATGAGCAATGTCTTCAGGAGGGATGGAGTCTTGAAGAATGCAAAGTGCGGACTCGTTGAACTGATGATCGGCAGTTTCTCTTGGAGTCATGTTGTCGGGATCATACGGATAAAAACCTTGCTCAATGATTCTCCAGAGGTTAGTGGAACAATGATTAATATGACGTTTGAAACGAAACACCCAAGTAGCAAAATCAGTATTTTTAACGGACTTGGGAGGGGACCCGACAGAATTTAAATGCGGTGTGGGAACGGGTCCTCCATAGTGAGTAGGAGGAGGAGATTGGGCAAATTTCCCACTTCCATGCTTAGCGACCGAGGCTTGCTCACTACTAGCTTCTCCCTTGTCGGGATTAGTGTGACGACCCCGGCCCGACCGTGCACTAATCATACACGCAAATGCACACGATCAAGCCTAAGGACTCACGTGAAGGAATCACAGCACAACTCTAAAACATAAATAAATACATACAAGTCATATATTACAAGCCAGGGGCCTCGAGGGCTCGAATACATAACATGATGTCACACACATAGTCAGCGGAAGCGTTAGGTATCTGGGTACAGATACAACACAGCAGAAGATAGGCCTTTTACAAAGGCGGGGCAAAATAAAAGCTACGATCGAAAAGGCGCAGGCCTCCTGCCTGGGACCTCCGATCCTACTCCTGGTCGTCGTCCGCCGGCTCCTCGTAGAAGTACTCGCCGGCCGGGTAGTAGTAGTAGCCAGCCTCGAGCTGGTAGTAGTAGTCGTCAACGGGGGCTGCGGGCACCATGGCTCCGTCGTCTGGTTTATCATGCGGGTAGGACAAAAGAGGAAGCAAAGCAACCGTGAGTACTCATCCAAAGTACTCAGCAAGACTTACATCAGATCTATACTAGCAATGCATTATTTCCAAAGGAGGCCTTATGTGGGTGGACTAGACTGCAGAAAGCCAGAGTAGAGAAGGGAAAAGCCTAGTCCTGACGAAGACTAGCATCTTCAGGGTCTTGCAGCAATTAGAAGGGAGCAGAATAGTTCATCATAATGTATAGTGTTTACAGCAATATCAACCTCATATCTCAAGTCCAGTTCTAGTTGTACCGAAGTGGATACAACTCCGAGTGTCCGTTATCGTAGGACAGGCTATCGATAGATTGTTTCTTCCCTGCAGGGGTGCACCAAGTTACCCACCACGCTCGCTTAACTCCGGCCGGACACACCATCAGGTCGTGCCCGCCCTCGGCCAAACAATACGACGCAACCCGACCGGATACCGCCAGAGAGGATCGAGCACGCCGGACTAATCCTATGCCCCCAGGGGTCGGGGCCATCGCCCCGGACGCTCCGCACGTTGCGAGGCCGTTCGGTAGCAGACCTAGCAACCCCTTATACAAGCACGCAGTTGCATCCTAAGTCCAATCCGAACGGTCCGCTCAATCGCTGACGTCGTGACGACTCCGGCTGATGTATACGACGCAGAGCACCCACTCACACCCACGTGGTGGTTAGTGCTATCGGACCCGGAGGCCCCTCGGATCAAATATCCAAATCGCTTAGTGTATTGGGAGCGCGCGGTAACAAGCAGAGCCTACGATACTGTTGGCCCCGTCGTCCCGTCTCGAGGACTTGTGACAAGGACTGGGAAAGACCGGCCACGCCTCGTAGTTATCTCGCGGGTACCCTCACTGGTCACCCGACTCCACAGCTCACGCCTCAAAGGCACTCGCGGGTACCCCTCTGGGTCAACCCGCCTCCATCCAACATGTGTAGTAGTATCTTCAAAGTGTCATCAGACGCACGATACCTCTGGCCGCACGCCTTTGTTCCTGGCGACGTCCGGCCTCGGGGATCGATACGTCTTTAAACACGGTATGGTGAAACAGGGCATCCGTGTGGTTTCCATGCCGATGAGGAATCCGAGGAATCACCCTCGTTGGACTCCTAAACGACAAGTCCCGTTAAGGTGATACCGGAGGAATCACCCTCGGCGGTAATCACCATAGCGGATGCACGACAAAAGCTAAGTCGGAAGTGGGAAGAGGAATCACCCTCGGTAACCCACAACGAGCTAGCTATACTACAGGGGCAACATCAGAAGTGAGTTCGGAGGTATCACCCTCGTCACCCGATGTTAACTCTGCGGAGTCGAGCATAATAGGAGGGGGTGTGCGGTGATGTGAAGAAGGTCAGGGGTAGGGGCTCGATCGCTTGATCGAGGCAAGGGTACTATGCGAGGCAACTACGAGAGTGCGGGACCATAGCAGTGCTACCCAACCTATACTAAGCAGTTTATGAATAAAGACAGGTATCAACAGTTTAGCAAAAACATGCTATGCAACAGTAATAGGAGCAGTAGCAGTAGCAGCAATTCTAATGCAAGAATAAGAGAGAATAGACATAGGCGATATCGGAAATGCTCAAGGGGGGGTTGCTTGCCTGGTTGCTCGGTGGCAAAAGCAAGGTCGTCGGAGGGGGAACCAATCACCGGGACGGCGTCGGTCTCTGGGGCGGCGTCAGCGTCGGACTCTACCGAGAGAGAATAGGGGGGGAAGAAACAGATAAATACACAGAATACAAGCATCACAAAGCGTGCTAAGCTAACGTGCAGTGCAGGGTTGCCTAAAAACATGTCTAAGTTATATTGGTTATTTTTAGGAATTAACTGGAATTACTTACCGGGTGTAAGTGCACTATTCATCTACCGGAAACGGGCTAAAAGTTGCGGGTTCACCTCCGTAGAGGGTCCCGACACGGAAACAGATAGCACGGTTGGCTTCGTCTCGTCGTTCTGAGCAACTTTCTAAGATTAATAGAAATGAATTATTTTATATTAACAGAAATGAATTATTGCGCCAGCATGACATCACAGTGACGTCAGCAGTCGGCTGACCAGGTCAAACCTGACCTGTGGGTCCAGTGGGACCCACATGTCAGCCTCTGTTATAAAACAGAGTTTGTTTTAATCTAAACTAAATCTATTTAGCTACTGGACCCCACCTGTCAGTGACTCAGTTAGCTAACTAATCAGTTTTAATTATAAAAACATTTATTAGACTAATTAACAGAGGTGGGACCCACCTGTCATACGCAGTGTGAACAGTAACCCTCGTTGACCGTGGTCAACGAGGTCAAACCTCGCAGCGGGGCCCACTGGCAGCCTCACAGGGAGGGCCCCACCGCTGGCCAGGTCAGCGCGGCCGTCGGAATGAGCTCCGACGAGCACCCACGACGGCGCTCTCGCCGGAGAGCGTCGGAAAACGCGTATACCGCACCAAAACGGGCGCCGCGACGCGCGTTCGAACAAGAAGGAAGAACCGCGTCCATTGTTGGTGACGCCGGACCAAACGGTCGCCGGAAAAAGGAACGGCGACGTGGTCAGTGGCGACGAGCTACGGGCGCTCACGAACTCGCGGCTACGGTAAGCAGGCGAGCGGACTAGGGAGCTAGTCATGATCTACGCGTCGCAGCGAGTGTGATGCGCACGAGCCTGAGGTGATTTGCTCGTCGGGACCACGTCGGCGACGAGCTCGGCGGAGCTGCGTTCGGACTCAACGGAAAAGAGGCCTGTGGCGATGGATTCGACTGGGAAGGAGAGGGGGAAGACGTGGATGCTCACCGTGGAGCTCAAGAAAGGCTCGCTGGGGGCTTAGTAGCAGCAGAACGGCGCCGGCGACGAAGAAGTGCGGCGGCGACCCGAGGAAGAAGACGGAGGGAAACCGGCGCCTCGGTGCTTCCCAGCTCCTGCTGCTGGCTCCAATCGACGAGGCAGTCGGCGGCGCGCGTCTACGACATCGAGGCGGAGCGGGAGACCCACGGTGGCCGCGGCAAACGGCGAAGCACGGCGGCGGTGGCGCTCTGCCCCGGATCTGGGAGGAGAAGAGAGACGAGGCGAACGAGGGAGAGAGGGAGGAAGTGGATGAGGAGGCCCAGGGGGGGGCGGTTGGGGCGTTCTTATCGCCTCCAGCCACCTGCTCCGTCGGCGTGGCGAGCTGTGGCCGGCGGAGGCGCGGTCGTCCACGGAGACGACGACACGGCGTGCGGGGCAGGTGAGGGAGAAGGGCTGGGCCGGCTGGGCCTCGTCCAGGCGCCAGGTAAGAATCCTCTGGCCCTTTTCTATTTTGATTTTCTGTTTAATTTTTTTAACAGAAAGGTTTGCAATATTTTGAGCAGCAATAACATTCAGCAAAAATGTGAAACTTGGCCACATAATTACTTTGGATTATTCTGCACTTTTAGAAAATGGTTTGGGCAACACTTGAACATTTTTGAAATTTTCAAAAATGTTTTGGGCATTTTTAATACTGTTTTGGCATTGTTTAAAATGCTCTAGCCCAATCCAAGATGATGGTGATGTTGTTTTCAACAGAAACAATTGTTTTGGATTATTTGCAACAACATGGACATTTTTCCAAAATTTTTGGAGCAACTTCATTTTGAATTTTGAATTTGCATTGATTTCAGGGGGAAATTTTGAATTGGGAGCTTAACCACTGTGATTAGGCAATGCAGTTGAGCATGACATGGCATGTTTATGAGGTGATCACTATGAGGAGAAACTGGGGGTGTTACAATTAGCCTCTGACACGTTGGTAGCGGGACGACCCACTTCCAACGGTGAGGTGGATAATTTAAGCCCCTCAAACATTTCTTTAAACATGCCTTTGACCTCGCTCGCTAGTGATTCTTTCAATGTGGTCAAGGCCACATTGAACTCCTAACGAGTGACCGAGGCTCCCCCATCTAACGTAGGCAAGGACGGATTTCCATCGGAATGGTCCTCCGTCTCGACTACGTTGTCAACCATACTCTTCGGACGGTAAAGTCCTTAAAAAGAGACGAGGCTCTGATACCAATTGAAAGGATCGATATGGTTGACTAGAGGGGGGGTGAATAGGCAACTAACAATTTTTAACTTTTCTTAACCACTTAAAATTAAGCGACAAAATAAGTTGTCTAGATATTCTACTAGGAAGACAACTAAGATAAAGATGCACAACAACTACACATGCATGCTATAGGAATTAAACAAGTAAAGCATGCAAGAGCAAAGGTAAGAAATAACCACAAGTAGAACCGGAGGAGACGAGGATGTGTTTCCGAAGTTCCTTCCCTTTGAGGGGAAGTACGTCTCCGTTGGAGCGGTGTGGAGGCACAATGCTCCCCAAGAAGCCACTAGGGCCACCGTATTCTCCTCACGCCCTCACACGATGCAAGGTGCCGTGATTCCACTAGTGGTGCCCTTGAAGGCGGCAACCGAACCTTTACAAACAAGGTTGGGGCAATCTCCACAACTTGGAGGCTCCCAACAAACCACGAAGCTTCACCACAATGGAATATGGCTTCGAGGTGACCTCAACCGTCTAGGGTGCTCAAACACCCAAGAGTAACAAGATCCGCAAGGGATTAGTGGGGAGAATCAAATATCTCTTGGTGGAAGTGTAGATCGATGCCTCCTCAAGCAATCCCGAGCAAATCAACAAGTTTGATTGGCTAGGGAGAGAGATCGGGCGGAAATGGAGCTTTTGGAGCAACAATGGAGTAGTGGGGGAAGAGGTAAGTCTTCTTGGAGAAGAAGACCCCCTATATATAGTGGGGGGACAAATCCAACCGTTATTGGAGGTTTCAGCCCGCAGAGAGCGGTAGTACCGCGCACGAGTTGCGGTACTACCGCTGGCAGAGCGGTACTACCGCTTTGGCAGCGGTACTACCGCTTAGGCAAAGAATGCGACATGATTCACAACCACGGATGAAATAAATTACATCCGTGGCTACATCCGCAGGGAAGACGGTAGTAGCAAAAATGCGATACGGTACTACCGCTTAAGACAAGCGGTACTACCGCATTGTATGCGGAAGTAAAATATTACTTCCGCATCCACTTCTGTACTTAGACTCAGCACCAGAGCCAGGTACACGGTACTACCGTTCTGACGAAGCGGTACTACCGCGGGAGCGGTACTACCGTGTCGGCAGGCGGTACTACCGTGTAACAGTGCGGTACTACCGCTTGGTTGAGCGGTACTACCGCTTGCTAGGCAGTTGATCAGTTCAGAAGCCACAGTTTTGCAACAACGAAAGATAACCGGTTGGACCTCCAGAGAAGCAAGGAAAGGTGGTGTGGGAGAAAGATGTGTACGTGTTGATTCTACCCAAACCTTTCCGACGCGGACCCCCTCTTAATAGTACGGCTTTCCTATTACTCAAAGCCACCGACAGGGAGCAAAAAGAAAACACCGTCCTTCATAGAATCCGAGGGGCAAGCAATCGTCTTGTGCCATAAGGGAGATATACCTGTATGAGCTTAGAGCACACGATCAGTCCGCAAAAGCATTGTCATCAATCACCAAAACTACTTAGGGAGAAATATGCCCTTACAAAAGCAACAGCAGTAAAACTAAACGATCATAGTGCTATGCTAACGGATGGGTCTAGTCCATCACATCATTCTCCTAATGATGTGATCCCATTGATCAAATGACAACTCATGTCTATGGTTAGGAAACATAACCATCTTTGATCAATGAGCTAGTCTAGTAGAGGCATACTAGGGACACTATGTTTTGTCTATGTATTCACACATGTACTAAGTTTCCGGTTAATACAATTCTAGCATGAATAAAAGACATTTATCATGATATAAGGAAATATAAATAACAACTTTATTATTGCCTCTAGGGCATATTTCCTTCACTTGCCAACAAAAGCCACGGTTCGAGAGTCTCCACCTTCTTAAAGCACCAACTACTGAGAGCATGATTGTCATTCTGAGTGTAATGTGCATTGTCCCAAAGTAGCATTGTCTTTTGCATGATTATGATATCGTTTATTCTGAAATCATTGTATCTATCATCACTTAAACCTTGGAGGTGCCCCTGCATTTATGTTTTGCTTCACTAAAGGGGGCAAGCGAGATATCACTTTATCATATTTGCACACCATGCTCATTACAAATTTATTTGATGTTTCAGTATCATATTGTAAAACTTTCAGTTCTTTGTGATTTTCTCATAAGGCAACTTAATTACTACAGATTCATTGTCTCAGTAAGCTTTTGTCATATGACTATGAAAAGTCCTATATGGTTAATAACATGTCACCACAGAAATTATGCTTGTTATCATTTACCTACTCGAGGACGAGCAGGAATTAAGCTTGGGGATGTTGATATGTCCAAAACATATCTATAATTTCTGCTTGCTCCATGCCTCTTTTGGGTGATATTGCTATGATATTTATACACTTCCATACACTTTTGATCATATTTGGACTAACCTATTAACTCAGTGTACCCTAGTGCCAGTTTCTGTTTTCTGCTGTTTTTGTATTTCAGGTTTTCCCGTCACGTAAACTGCCAGAAAAATCCCGGAAAAATTATATAAAAAATCAGCGTTCCGGAAGCTTCCACACGGCCGAAGTAGGGCCGGAGGGGGGCCACCAGGGCTCCAGGTGCCCTGGTGGCGCGGCCCCCCTCCTGGCCGCGCCGGGGGGGCGCCTGGGCCCCCCAGACCTCCGCTGATGCCCCCCTTTGGCATATATTTAACACGCGTCCCTAAACCCTTGAGGACGGAACCCTTTTTCGCGATCTCATCTCTGTTCCGCCGCCGCCGCGCTTCCAAGATCGGGAGCACCAGGATAACACTTCCCGGCACCCTGCCGGAGGGGAGGATCACCACCGGGAGCCTCTCCACCACCATGGACGCCTCCCGGATGAGTTGTGAGTAGTCTCCCTTGGACCATGGGTCCATGACCAGTGGCTATGTGATGTTCTCCTCCCCTTCTTGTGCTTCACTAATTAGACCTCGTGAGCTGCCCTACATGATCGAGGCACATATGTAATCCTTATGCTGTTGCTATGATGAGTTTGCTGGGATCCGATGGATTGTGAGATTATGTTCAGATTGTGTTTGAGTAATATATTTGATTTACCTCTTTTATATTTATGTTCGTAAGTAATTCTTGCATGTTCTCCGTTGCTATTTATTGCTTTGGCCAAGTAGTAGGTAGTGACTCCAAGAGGGAACGTTATGCTTGATTGTGGGTTCATGCTCCTCGATGACTAGCTTGAGTGACAGAGTCTAGGGGATGTGTTGTTGCCACAAGGGGGAAAACAACGGTGCTTGTGCCCGCGGGTGCAAGGATTGTTTACTTTACGCAAAGTTCTTTTAATGCAGTTGTCTGTTGCTTTGAGTTTACACTATGGGTGGGACTCGCAACTTAATACCAGCGAGATGTTCTGGATAGATATCTCAAGGTGGATGATTAGTAGTAGATGCAGATGGATTTCGGTCTACTTGCCTTGGCGTACCGCCCATGCTTTGAACCTCTACCTTTCTTGCAACATAGTTAGCATTGGTTTGCGCACATAATTCTGTCAATTGCCCAGCTGTAATTCGTTTACCTCACATAGCTGTTTTATTATCTTTTGGGAGAGAGACATCACTAGTGAACATCATGGGACCCCGGTCCATATTACCATCACTGATCACATCCGCTATTTACTTTCCGCTTTTACTTATTAGTTGCAGCAATACCTATCACTATTATCTCTTGTGTTTGATCCTTTGTAAACGACAAGGCCGGAGGGATTGACAACCTCTCTGTACTCGTTGGGAGCAAAGTTATTTGTATCTGTGTGCAGGTCCACGTTGATTGCTAATATTTGGCGCCGTTAGCAGTTGACACCTTCTTGTTGAACCTTGGAGTCTCAGGGGAAATCGATCCTTGGTATCTTTGCCAAGGGAAAACTTCCGGTACACTGCATCTCAAACCTTCCACTTGGGGTAACCAACGAGGGGCGAGAAGCCATCACCATGGTATGCTGATTATGCTAATTATATCGTTGCTAAGTTTATACCTCCTAGCTTCACATACCAGCAAAAGAAAAAGTTATTCTATGGTTTGCAACATTACTTCTGGGATGACCCACATCTTTATAAAGAAGGAGTAGATGGCATTATTAGATGTTGTGTACCTGAGCATGAACAGGAATAGATACTACGCAAGTGCCACTCCAAAGCTTATGGGGATGCTACCTCTTGAGTTTGCGTTGTATTCCCTCGAAGAGGAAAGGGAGATGCAGCACAGTAGCGTAAGTATTTCCCTCAGTTTTTGAGAATCGAGGTATCAATCCAGTAGGAGACCACGCACGAGTCCCTCGCACCTGCACAAACAAATAAGAACTTCGCAGCCAACGCGATAAGGGGTTGTCAATCCCTTTACGGTCACTTACGAGAGTGAGATCTGATAGAGATGATAGTTATATTTTTGGTATTTTTGATTTAATAAAACAACAAATAAAAGCGGTAAAAGTAAATTAGATGTAGATTGATATGTTGAGAATAGACCCGGGGGCCGTAGTTTTCTCTAGTGGCTTCTCTGATGATAGCGATATTCTACGGCGGGTAAACAAATTACCGTCGAGCAATTGATAGAAAAGCGAATAATTATGAGACTATCTAGGCATGATCATTGTATATAGGCATCACGTCCGAGACAAGTAGATTAGGGCTTGGCGGCGGCTCCCCGAACGGACTCTAGATCAGCCCTCCCGAGAGGGATTAGGGATTGGCGGCGGCTCCGTCTCGTGAAACGTGATAGTTCTTTCTCCTCTATTTTTTTCTCCCCGAAACGAAAGATATAGGGTCTGGGGGTACGTAGATGGAGCATCGGGGGGCCCACGAGGCAGGGGGCGTGCCCCCCACCCTCGTGGACAGAGTGTGGGCCCCCCGATGAGGATCTTCTTGCAGATATTATTTTGATTTTCCAAAATAATTCTCCGTTGATTTTCAGGCGATTCCGAGAACTTTTTATCCTGCACAAAAACAACACCATGGCAGTTCTGCTGAAAACAACGTCAGTCTAGGTTAGTTCCATTCAAATCATGCAAGTTAGAGTCCAAAACAAGGGCAAAAGGGTTTGGAAAAGTAGATACGTTGGAGACGTATCACATCACCATAGGCCCCTATCTTTCTCTGTTTCCGATTAAAACTCCATAACCATAAGTATTGTGTGAGTGTGAGCAATTGTGAAAGACTATATTGTAAAGGCATATTTCACCGTGAGTAGTTTGGTGATTGATGACAATGCTTTTGCGGACTAATCGTGTGCACTGAGTTTTTCAGATATATCACACCTAGGCACAAGACGATTAAGTGCCCCTCGGAACCTATGGAAGACAGTGTTTCCTTTTGTTTCTTTTGAGTGGAATTGAGTCATAGAAAAGCCGTACTATTAAGAGGGGGCCGCTTCGGAAAGGTTTGGGGTGCAATCAACATGTACACGTCTATTTATCGCACCACTTTTCCTTCGCTTCCTTTGGAGCTCCGGCAGTTTTTCCTTGTCGTTCAAAAACAATGGCATCCTACTACTACCACCGCTTGGCATGCAGTAGTACCGCTCAAAGTATGTGGTAGTACCGCACGACCCCACGGTAGTACCGCTTCAGGGCTACGGTAGTACCGCACTATGCGGTAGTATCGTACCATGGACACGGTAGTACCGTGTGACCGGCCCAGCGTCCTAACTAGTACGGTAGGAGGCGCGGAAGTAATTTTTTACTTATGCATCTGACGCGGTAGTACCGCTTCATGCAAGCGGTAGTACCATGTCGGATTTTTGCAACGACCATAACTCTCCGGAAGTAGCTGCAGATGTATTTTATTTAGTCCGCACTCCTTCTTGGCCAGACTGACCCTGCCTTGCGGTAGTACCGCAAGGACGTGCGGTAGTACCGCTCCGACAGTACTACCGCCCGGTGTTTTAACGCAACAGGGGCTAGTTCTGGCTCGTACCGCGCCAGCGGTAGTACCGCTGGACCGTACGGTAGTACTGCACGTTAAGTGCGGTAGTACCGTGCTCTGCGGGCAGAATTGAGGGATAACAGTTGGATTTGCCCTCCCACTATATATAGGGAGTCTTCTTCCTCAAGAAGACTTACCTCTTCCTCCCCAAGCTCCATTATTGCTCAAAGCTCCATTTCCGCCCGATCTCTCTCCCTAGACAATCAAACTTGTTTATTTCCTCGGGATTGCTTGAGAAGGAATCGATCTATACTTCCACCAAAAGAAATTTGATTCCCCAACTAATCCCTTGCGGATCTTGTTACTCTTGGGTGTTTGAGCACCCTAGACGGTTGAGGTCACCTCGAAGCCATATTCCATTGTGGTGAAGCTTCATGCTTGATATTGTGAATGAATTGTTACTTTAGCATAGGACTCCTATTCTATACTCCTGGGAGTATGTACTCTCATCCTCGATATACCTCATATTCGCATTAATTATACCTCTTTATCATTTTTAATATACTTAATTAAATATTCTAAGATACCTCAATACGAGTTTTGTTGAAAAAATATCATCTGCGACGTACTTTTTGTAATATACCTTTTTCACGTACAAACACATCAGTATATACGTAAACATTTAAAATATGTAGACTCGCATGAATTTTTTCATGAAAATCATTTTGGGGTATCTAATAATTACTAATGAAGTATATTAAAAATAATAAAAAGGTATAAAAGATTCATCTATATGGTATATAAGGAGCGGGAGTACGTACTCACATGAGTACACAATCATTTTCCTATATATATATATGTTGCTGCTATGAGAATAATCATGATGCCCTCGTGTACGTATTTTGTTTTTATCGACACCTCTATCTCTAAACATGTGGACATATTTTTCGATATCGGCTTTCGCTTGAGGACAAGCGAGGTCTAAACTTGGGGGAGTTGATACGTCCATTTTGCATCATGCTTATATGTTGATATTTATTGCATTATGAGCTCATATTACATGTTTTATCACAATACTTATGCCTTTTCTGTCTTATTTTACAAGGTTTACGAGAAGAGGGAGAATGCCGGCAGCTGGAATTCTGGGCTGGAAAAGGAGCAAACTCTGGAAACCTATTCTGCACAACTCCAAAAGCCCCGAAACTCCACAAAACTCCGTTTCAGAAAATATAAAAAATATCTGGCGAAAGAAGTTCAGGAGGGGGGCCACTAGTTGTCCACGAGGGTGGGGGGCGTGCCCCCCTACCTCGTGGGCCCACCGACGGTCCCCTAATGGCCATCTTCTCCTATATGAGGTGTTTTGACCTGGAAAAAATTAGAAGGAGGCTTTCGGGACCAGACGCCGCCGTCTCGAGGCAGAACCGAGACGGAAACCAATCTAGGGCTCCGGCAGAGCTGTTCTACCGGGGATACTTCCTTCCGGGAGGGGGAAATCGTCACCGTCGTCATCACCAACAACTCTCCCATCTTGGGGAGGGCTATCTTCATCAACATCTTCACCGACACCATCTCCTCTCAAACCCTAGTTCATCTCTTGTATCCAATCTTTGTACCCAAACCTCAGATTGGTACCTGTGGGTCACTAGTAGTGTTGATTACTCCTTGTAGTTGATGCTAGTTGGTTTATTTGGTGGAAGATCATATGTTCAGATCCATTCTGCATATTAATACCCCTCTGATCATGAACAATATTATGTCTTGTGATTAGTTACTTTTGTTCCTGAGGACATGGGAGAAGTCTTGCTATTAGTAGTCATGTGAATTTGGTCTTCGTTCGATATTTTGATTAGATGTATATTGTCTCTCCTCTAGTGGTGTCATGTGAACATCGTTTCACCATTATTTGGGCCTAGAGAAAGGCATTGGGAAGTAATAAGTAGATGATGGGTTGCTACAGTGACAGAAGCTTAAACCCTAGTTTATGCGTTGCTTCGTAAGGGGCTGATTTGGATCCATATGTTTCATGCTATGGTTAGGTTTACCTTAATACTTTTTTTGTAGTTGCGGATGCTTGCATTAGAGGTTAATCATAAGTGGGAGGCTTGTCCAAGTAAGGGCAGCACCCAAGCACCGGTCCACCCACATACCAAATTATCAAAGTACCGTACGTGAATCAGATGATCGTGATGAAAACTAGCTTGACGATAATTCTCATGTGTCCTCGGAAGCGCTTTCCTTTATATAAGAATTTGTCCAGACTTGTCCTTTGCTACAAAAAGGATTGGGCCACCTTGATGCACCATATTTACTTTTACCTTTTGTCACTTGCTACCAATTACCTTATCACAAAACTATCTGTTACCTATAATTTCAGTGCTTGCAAAAAATACCTTACTGAAAACTGTCTATCATTTCCTTCTGCTCCTCGTTGGGTTCGACACTCTTACTTATCGAAAGGATTACGATAGATCCCTACATTTGTGGGTCATCAATGGGTTCTTGATGTTTTTCCTACCTGCGACGTCGAGCTGCAAACCAACAATTTGTTCATGCTTAGTTCTGCATAATTCATGAAAACATACAAACATGCTTAATGAGTATTGCAATAACTTGTTACCTTGCAGTATAAGTAGGCACGCCCAGCAGACCCCCGGTTGTACTTCTTGTCCCGGTCGGCCAAGAAGTCAAGATACATCCAAGGAGCAACGTCTCTAGAGCAATCTGGAAAGACCACCTGTGATAGGAGGTGCCACACATATGCTTGTGCATACCATTCCATTGTCTCCTTGTTCGCATCTTCAAGGCATCATGACCTATGTTCCTCAAGCCAATAGAATGGGACGTCGTTTGTCCTTTCGCTAGTCTTTTTCAGGAGACTAAGAGAGGTAGAGCAGTCACCAATGAGAGCGGTAACCCTCCCACGCCAGTTTTTTGTTGTTCACTTGTCTGTTGAGAGCCTTATCATCAATGGGAAGCCCATTGATCATGGCAAAGTCCTCGAGCGCCACCGTCATCTCGCCACAAGGAAGATGAAAGTTGTGTTTCTTTGGCCGCCAACGATCAAGCAGGGCGGTCAGAGCTGAATGGCACATCGATGGCGACACACGCTTGAAATGGATAACAAATTGTAGGAGCTTGATACACTCGGAGAACGGCTCGTAGCGCACGTCATATTGCATCTGGTGAGCCTTCGTGTGACCCCTCATTCGCACTACCATAAGTGTATGTCAAAATTGAACAAATCTGATAGAAGCTTCCTCTGTAAAAAAATAACATGAAAATGTCGAAAGCAAGTCTGTCAAAATTGTTACCTTTCCACGCTCATTAGCACGGGCACGATAATCCTTGTCGAAAACAAGGTCAAGCCCCGTATACACACGCCCATTGTCCTCATCCTCGACCATCCTAACATATATGATATGTTTTCAATTATTACACAACATCATCTATACATATGAACAGAAAGAAACTACAGGGAAAGATCATACATCATCAATTACAAATTGTGAACATAGGGAAAATAACAATCAATTAGTATGCATTCCCATCACAACACTTGGGACTATAGGAAATACACAAATTTTCATCATACACATTCACCATCTTGCAATTTTGCAATGCATTCATCCTCACAATCCTGTGATGTATTCACCATCACCAATACAATTTTACATTCACCATAGAGGACAAAATCTCATACAATTGATATATAGATAACATTGGAGAAAAAATTGGACCACATGTCCTCACATATCTTGCAATGCATTCACCCACGTATCCTTACATAAGCTCTACTACAAAATCGTATGATACTAAACAACTACAACATCACGAAACAATTTTTAACATGATAACCTAGGTTGCATCTAGAGCAAAAAAAAAGCTTCAAAACCACAAAGTTATTGCAAAAACTGATTGGAGGAGCTTATCGGCTTCTTCGTTTTTGCCCCCAAGATAAGCAAAAATGGTTGACGATAAAAGGAGATCAACTGGGGGAGGGAGGGGGTCGGTGGGTCGGGAGAAGGAGAGAGACGTCGCTCGCCTCTGTTCGCGACGAGGAGAGGAGGAAAAACGGATTGTTGGGTGGGTGTGGCCTGCCCACAACCCTAATGGGAGATATGGCTGTTCGCCACCCTACCGTCATAGTCCGCGACGGTAGCCATCTGTGCACATGAGCGCGGTGAGACGGCGCCGTTGTGTTGACCTAGACCCTACCGCCGTGGATCATGACGGTAGGCTGTGAAACCCAACCGTCCGATCGGATGGCAGTAGAAAAATGATCCGGTCCGATGTTTTTTTTTTTTTCTCAGTCAGGGTCAGATGGTGCTAAAGTAACCCGGGCATGTCTGGTCTCGTTGCCGTGCAAGGTATAGCAACGTTATTTTGGGTAATCCGTATACCGCGCAGTATACGTCTCGTACCACCGCTTATTTCCTTATATATCTCTGTCACGTCCTTGTACAACATAACAAAAGTCCCCGCAACAAACGCGTCGGCGAGAACCTCAGGCCAATGAGGGGAGAGTACGCGGATCGTGTGCTTGTTTTGGGACACCGCGGGCCGTGCGATAACGGCGGCATCTGAAGCGACGGTGGAGATGGAGGAGACAGTGTCAGATGGTTGGATCCGTTGGCGTCACGACTTTTCGGCCCTAGGTTGGGCGCAGGGTCCACGTGTGCCCCAAACGGGCAGAAGGCCGCCGCCCGCCGTGAAAGCATGCGCGTCAGCCGGGAAAGGCAATCTTGCATGCCGCGTAGGGTCCGACGACTTTTCAATGTATTCTAGAAGGTGGCCACGTAGGACTGAGGCCTACTGACTGACCTCCACTGAACGGTTGAGGTGCCGAGCCGCGCGGCGAGACCCGGCCCGTGAATCACGCACGCCATTGATTCACGCAACCAACCAAGAGCCGTGACCTAGTTGGCGTACTAGTACGATTATATATAATGGTGCGGTCTCATCTTTGCTCTCCTTTGGCCCTCCCTCCCCCCCCTTATCTTAGACCTAGCGCCACAATCGTCAGTTGCGGCGCATCTCTAGTTCCTCCTCCTCCTTCTTCCTCCTCTCGCACCAAACCGAGTTCCAACAAGTCGCCAGCCCTCATCCGTGCTTCCTTGCAAATTTGGCATCCTCATGTCGCTTTGGTTCCCACGGCCATGGCCAAGGTCTCCTGAGGTTCGCGTGACCTTTGAGTCTTTGGCCATGGCCATGGTGGCCATGGCATGTTTGCTACTTTCCAGATCCATGTTTGCCTTCGCAAGCGGCCTTACAAACCAACCAGATCGATGTTTGCCTTGGCAAGCGGCCTTACAAACCAACCAGATCGATGTTTGCCTTCGCAAGCGGCCTTACAAACGAACCAGGTGGGTCTTTGATTTGTCTGATTTTTTTGGATCCAACTTTTGACGTTGAAACCCTGCCATCTCGTTCTACAGATAAAAGATGCGCGTGTTTTCGACCTCGATTTTTTCTTGATGCGCGTGTTTTATTTGCTTTAGATCTTCCTGATTCTGAGCCTCTTAATTTGATAGATCTGTCTCCTGTTGTGCCACACGCGGGCTCCTGCCGCAGTGGCTCGGCTCCCTGTGTCTGCACCAGAGGTCGTGTGTTCGACTTCCACGGGATCCAATTCCTGCATCTTCTTTTTGCATTTTCTCCAACGTCACTGACAAAATGGCCCCAGCAGTCAGCCTCTCTTCTCCGGGCCGGTTTTTCCTTGGGCTGAAGCCATGATGATTTGCTGGGCTTTCCTTACTTGGATTGACAATTTTATTGTGGCCCAAGGCCGACCCTATATATACGCGTTCCTGCCCGAGAATTAAACCCTAACCCTATTCCTTTGTGTGGGCGGCGACGGCGGCGGCGGCGGCGGCGGAGAGAGGGAAGCCACGAGCGTTCCTTCTTGCTGCTGTTCGTTTCAGATGGCGCTCCGTGCAGGCGCTGGGTTCGCGCTCCAGGCGGCCAGATCTGTTCGTGGGCAGTCTCTGCTCACCAGGTGAGCCCTGTAACCTTGCAGATTTCGTGCTGTTCATCAGCCCCATCGGTTCTGCCTGTTTTGACGTTGTGGTTGCATTTTCAGGGCTGCTGGAGCTCTGCCACCCAAGAGCTGTGGGGAATACGGCCTTTCTGCATCAACGATTCGGCGGTTTTTCTCCTCCCGAAGGGTATGGCCCTCTCTTCCCCCTTCTTCACCTGTCCCACGTCTCAGATCTCTTAAATTGCCCATGAACCCACGTTTGTTTCTGTGCTTTGGTGTCAAATCTGTCGTCTGTAATGTAGAGCATCAATTTTTTGGACCTATACTAGTGGCGAAATTTGTTTGTAGATCTCTTCTGTGGACAGGTTAATTGTGGATTAATCTGGCATGTTAAATCGTCGGCTGTGAATGTTTTTCTGTGTCCAAGTTAATTGTATTTTTTTAACTTTCTAAATGAACCCAAAAGATATATGTGCCTGTAATTTGGATGATTGCTTTTAATTAATCTGGCATGTTCATCTAATACTAACTTTGCATGCTGAGCTATTTATAGAGATTGAATGACTGTCCAAATGGATAAATCTTTGCTTGATTATAATTTGCAATGTCTGTAATACTGCAGAATTCGGTCACATTGGTACTGACCAACTCACCATACCCTTTGTTACAAACTTTCTAAGCTGCTGCAAAATTCTGTCACTTGGATCTGAGTACTGCTAATATGCAATCTCATGCAGATGTTTGCTTGTCCCTCTAGGCAATCTCGTGCTGTTGTGTGCCTGTTGCGCGTCATGTTGCACTGTACTAAATTTCGAAACTCTACTATTTCCACAGGATACAGACTCACTTCTAAGGGACAACATCAGGCATGCTGTATCAAAGGGTCTAAAGGAAGTCCTTGCCACCGCTGATAGTGTATGTACAATTTTAAACGACTATTGCAAGTAACAGTGTGTTGTTTATTTTGTATACTCACCACCATTGTTTGTGCAGGAAGGCAAATCAATTCTTAAGCTGTCTGTCATCAAGTCTGGTGTCAATGCTGCCGTGAAGGATTCTGTGAAAGGTTATAGTGTTGTCATCGACTATGCTGAACATGTATGTATTATTTTGTCCCTGAGTTAATTGGGTCTGCATACATTGCTGCTCCATTTGTAAATGATATGCTGTTTGTGACTGAACTGTGTGACAGCATAATTAATGATGCAATATCTGCTTTGAAGTTAATGTAACATAATTCACCTTTTAATAGAACGTCGATCCTGCGGTGAAGCTGGCCATCGAGGAAGCGGTTGTCCAAGGCCTGAATAAGTTTGCAAATCAGCTCTATAATGCACCACTGAAGGGGGAGATCATGGTTAGGACCAATTCACATACTTTCTGTTTTTGCCACATAGCCCTATTTACATTGATGTTGGATGCTGTCTTGTTTTTTAATATCATTTTGCAGTTGTTGTTTGGTTGCTTTATTGCTAACAGAAGCCTCTTTAAATTTTATAGGGTCCTTACCTCCTCAAGCTTGCTCTGAAAGAAGGAATTACTGAGGCCCTCCAATGTATTCACAAGAAGTTTGTTTTGTTTGTGGGTGATGGAATTGATCGTTTGATGATTGAGCTGTCGCTTATCAGGGCTCTGACCAAGCCCAATGGCAAGGCCAATGTGAACGAGGACTTCGTTCAGGTTTGGTTCTTACTCATGCGTATCTTAATTAACAAGGGGTGATCAAGTTTGTGAACAATGTGTGGACCGTTGTCCTCTTATGTTTGTGCAGGTTTGGTTTTGTGGACTTGTCCACAAGTTTGTGAACAATGAGGTTATATGGTATGTGGACAAGGCATGGGTGATGATACCATATGTTGCTGGCACGTACCTGAGTCTACTCTTCGGCATCACCTTGATCGAGAGCAAGATCCCTCCGTGGGAATACCATAAGGTGCTGAATTGCTACAGAGTGCACGGGCTGGAGTCGGCGCTCAAGTTCTATAAAGAGAAGAAGGAGAAGGCTGAGGAGGAGGCGGCGGCCAAGAAGAAGGCCGAGGAGGAGGAGGCGGCAGCCAAGGCCGAGGAGGCGGCGGCCAAGAAGAAGGCCGAGGAGGAGGAGGAGGTGGCAGCCAAGAAGAAGACCGAGGAGGCGGCGGCCAAGAAGAAGGCCGAGGAGGCGGCTGCCAAGAAGAAGGCCGAGGAGGCGGCACCCAAGAAGAAGGCCGAGGAGGCGGCAGCCAAGAAGAAGGCCGAGGAGGCGGCGGCCAAGAAGAAGGCCGAGGAGTCGGCAGGGTCTGGCGAGAAGTAGAGACTTCTGGGTTTGTTGTGCTCAATCTGTGAATCCTTGTTCACTTGTTGATCGTCTTGGCTGTAGATCTTTGGATGCCTTTGGCTGAATCCTTGTGATACATTTGCTGCATCTTGACTGTCTTTGGATGCCTTTGGCTGAATCCTTGTGATACATTTGCTGCATCTTGACTGTCTTTGGATGCCTTTGGCTGAATCCTGGTGATACATTTGCTGCATCTTGACTGTCTTTGGATGCCTTTGGCTGAAATCGTGGTGATACATTTGCTGCATCTTGACTGTAAGGATGCTTTGTGAGTCTGAACTAGTGTTGGCACTGTTTGCATTTCTAGAGCTTTGTTTAGATATGTTTGCCATTATCATTTTGTTATTGCTAACAGAAGAAATGATTTGAATATGAAGGTTTATTTGAGCATTATTTCCTTGAAGTTGAGAGAGTATGGTGGATTGCAAGTGGAACTGATCCACCTAGGCTAGAGCGCCTTTTGTCATTTTGTTAGTCGGTAGTAGATTTTGTTTTGGTTGATGGAACTGGTTGAGTTATATGTAGTTGCTTAAGCCTGAAGAATAAGAAGTGACAAGCTGATTGAAAAGAATTGTGAATCACCAATGGTATCACTATGTTTGAGTTGTGCCCTTGATAAATGCCCATGCCAATAAAGTCGGTTTTTTCTTTCATTCTTTCTTTCTGACACGGTTCATGAGAGCGATTCTTGTCATCCAACGACCTCAGTCAGGATGTGGAGACAAGAATTTTGTGTTGCAGAGGAGGTGTCTGAGGGTGAATCGCAGCTGCACAATTACGAGGGAAAACATTGCGTTGGTGTCTTCCGTCCAGGTCCAGTAGTGTAAAGACCAGTCAGTATTCAGTAGACCACAAAAATTCTACTAGTCACACCTGTTTGTGCACATTACTTGTTTGTGTTAATGTCCGGGAGTAGAAATCAAGTTGAAAAATGAAAGACTAGTATTTAAACTAACAAAATACATGAACTAATGTGAAAGATGCTATCTGATGCAAAGATAAAAAAATCCACTTCTTTTTTCTTATCAACAAGCATGCATCCAAGTCCCCTTGTTCTCAATAAGCACTACGGTACCCTTAAGCAGGATGTCTTTTCCGGCAAGAAATGTGCTTAGGAGGTGTATGGAAATTTGCTATAGCTTTTCCAAACATCTTTTGAGACGGAACTGTAATGGTTGGTGTAACAAATAGCTTGTCATCCGATGGAATATAGTTTCAACAATCTCCCAAGTTGGTGCGTTCATATGAATAGGTGAAATTGGTGTTGAAATGCAGTTGCTTTTTAGTGTCGGTGGTTCCTATAACTAGCTTACACTAGTTACCAAGAATTGATTGATATGCAGTTGCAGACAGGATGGCCTATTGATATAGGCGTGTCCTGTCTGCAACTTGTGCCCTGTTATAACTAGCTGATCGACCACAACATGTGTTTCTTGGTTGTCCCTATCAATCAATTCTTGATAAATTTGTAAGGATGGATGTTTCCCTCACCAATGTAAATGCAGGGGCGAGCCATTGAAGGGTAAACATTTCTTGCCACACAGCTCCAGCAGTGGAAGGATGGAGGCTGCGGCTCGGGCCCGGTTGCCGGAATATGCAATCTTTGCTTGAGGTGTACAGTGTAAACTGTAAACCAACATTATCCTCTTCTTTGCAGTTGAGGTTTCATAGCCCAACGAGGTACTCCCTCCGTCCGGAAATACTTGTCATCAAAATGATTAAAAGGTGATGTATCTAGATGTATTTTAGTTCTAGATACAACTTTTTTTATACATTTTGATGACAAGTATTTTTGGACGGAGGGAGTAGTTATCTATTACCTCTGTCCGAAATATAAGTCGTTTACACTCCCCCAACGATTTATATTTAGGAACGGAGGGAGTAGGAAAGATAGGGCCCTAAATCATAGGGTCAGTTCTGCTAATCAGGGGTCAAGGTCACCTGAGCTGCAGAATCAAATAGAGTTTTTCTGGCACTGCAGATAATGCTCATGTATGTGGATACTGCTCAAGATGAAGCCATCTTATCCCTCAGGCTCGGGACTCCCCATTTATATCCAAAGTTGATTGTCCTGTTGACTGTTTGGTTCCATGTAGCTTCAAATATACTCTAGGTTTGAGGTGCTATTTTTCCAGAAATGTTATTTGTTGAATAACCGTAAGTTGAATAACATTGTTTTTTCCTTTTTTCTTTTTATCACCATTTTGCACCTACATTGTGATGTTACCTTGGCAGCATGTTTACAAGATGAGAATCAAGTGTTTGCAAGTAAAATGCAGTATCACTGAATTTGTTACTCCTAGACAGTTGGGCATTTTTAAAGAGTTAAAGAATGATACAGTACTCTTGGTTACTCCTCTTTTTTTTTCGATAAAGGGTGGATTTTATTAGCTCAAAAGTTACTCCTAGACAAAATGTTTAAAAGTTCAGACTGAATTTGTTACTCCTAGACAGATTAGGCTTTGGTGTTTTCCCCACTTGTGCCTTAGACGTCTTCCATAATTTGGATGCTGAAGCCTGAATGTGGTCAGTTCAATTCAAATCGATGACTTCCATATATACTTCCTCCGCCCATAATATAAGAACGTTTTTGATACTACACTAGTGTAAAAAACGTTCTTATATTATGGGACAGAGGGAGTACTTTGTAAAACTGATAGTTTGAAAAACAGGATTTAGACTCCAGGAGTAATTTGCAGTTTGTAAAACTGAGAAAATTGGATGTTGCGTGGAGCTGTGTGGTGGGTGGACGGAATTTGCGGAGGTGCTGCCGACATGCATGGTAATTGCTGTTCGACTGGTTGCTGTCCATCCGATGGAAGACAATTTTGAAAAAAGGGCTGCAGTTGAATACGTACCATCCAACAAGGCATGATAAATAAATGTATCACAAAGAGAGTCAAGATGAAGTATTTTGCTAATGCTTGCTGCCATGCCAATCCCAATAAAGAGTGCAGTTTCGACTTCTAGGGGTGACTGGTAGCCGACTAATCCTGCTGGTCTATGGATGGGGTTGCTTTGGAGTGAATTGCAAAAAACCACCACATTGAGGCCAAGGGTTGCAGAAAAGACTCTTTTACGATTTTGTTGCAGAAAGCACTGATTTCGCGCCTAATCATTTGCAGAAAACACCAAACCTCCTGTTGGGGCATTTTAAGCACTATTATGACAGGTGGGACCCTGCTTCGTCTACGTGGCATCACGGCGACGAGCTGATGCCGTCTAACGGCGTGAAGGTCGCTCTTCCTCCGCCATGTGGGTAAATAATGGATTGATCCAGCTCTCTCCTCACTCTCTCGCCTCTGCCTCGCCCTCTCCTCACTCTGTTCCTCTCCCCCGACGCCGCCACACCGCCGCCCGTCGTTCTACTGCTCCCCGGTGCCATGGTGTCGTGGAGCGACGCCACCAGCGAGGATTCAGTCATGAACATCTCCTCCTCATGCGATGGCATCATCCAGATGAGTTGGTTAGAGAGCTAGAGCTAGGGTTAGGGTTAGTGAATTGGGGATTTTTCACTGAGCTCGATCTGAACATAGGTTTCTCTTTGCTTGCTCCCGCAGCTTCCAGCTACGATGCACGATCCGAATTTCAATGGCACTGACGCAGATGTGAATGTTTTGTGTGAACACGGTGAGCCGGCCGAGCGATTTGTTGCATTTGAAGGGATGCACACGGGCAGGAGGTTTCTTGGATGTGCTAAGAAGGTATGATTCACATCCTGTGTAAAGGAATTTGCTTGCTTAATGTTTTGTTTATCAAGCTGTTAAGATTTGCTTAGCTTGGTCTTTGTTTAGCTTGTTCTGACATGCCTTATCATTAGTGTTTTGTCTTTGTTTAATTTAATGTCTCATTAGTGGATGGTAGTCCTTGTTTATTATGGCCAGTGCTTAATGACTTGTTTAACCATGGGCATTGTTTATTTGTCTGCTGTATGGTTTGTTTGCTGCATATATTAGATACCAGAACATGTTGGTTTGATTGTGAGTGCTTAATGACTCACTTAGATATTTTTATTTTATTTTATTGTTTATAATACAGGAAGGCATAAATTGTGGAGTAGTTCAATGGATTGATTTTGAATGGCCAGACTCAATGGAGAAGGCATTGGCCAAGCTATGGGATATGTATGAGGAGATTAAGTCAGCTAGGACCAATGATAATCTAGAGAGTTCATTTGCAATTCACAACCTGACAGAAGAGAAGAAGAAACTACAGGAGAACTATGATAGTTTGTATGCTGATGTGAATGCTCTTTTGGATGCCCAGCAGCAGAGGGGTGTGGAGTTAACCAATCAAAAAGAGCAGAAACAGTATCTTGTTTTGAAGATTGCTGAGCTAGAAAGTGTAGTAGGCAACTTGGAGGCAGAGCTGTCAAAGAAAGAGGAGGAGAAGAACAAACTACAGGAGAACTATGATAGTTTGAATGCCCAACAGCAGAGGGGTGTGGAGTTAAATAATCAGAAAGAGCAGAAGCAATATGTTGATGTGAAGATTGTTGAGCTTGAAACTATAGTGGGGAACTTGAAGGCAGAGCTGTCAAAGACAGAGGAAGAGAAGAAGAAGATGCTGCAAAAGTATGATACTCTGAAGAACCTGACAGGTGCTCAAGCCAATGTGATTAGGAACTTGAAGTTCAATCATTTGAAGGAGAAGGAAAGGCTGACAGAAGAGAGGCATAAACTGCAGCATCACATTTCTGAGCTTCAACAGTCTGAGGAAAAAATAACGTTGAAGCTTCAGGGTGTGAAGGCCATCTTAGATGAGTAGGGTGCCTTCAAGTGTTGGATCCATGGTGTTGTAATCTAGATGATAATCATCTATCCAGTACTTTTAGTATGAATTCGTGACCCATGGTGTTGGATCTAGCAGTGTTGTAATCTAGATGATAATCATCTATTAAGTACTTTAGTATCTATTTCTGAAACCTTTTAGTATCTATTTCTGAAACCTTTAAGTATGTATTTTGTGAGATCATGTGTTGGATCAAAACCTTGATGAATCTTTATGAATGTGAGTGCACTTTGATGTTATCTAGTGTATGTGAGTGCACTAAGATATTTGGGGCTACCAAACCTCATTTCATCGACGAATCGACAAAATGACCCTACGCTCACCTTAAGACTCATTTCATCGATGAATCGACAAAATGAACCTAGGCTCACCCCAAGACTCATTTCATCGATGAATCGACAAAATGACCCTAGGCTCACCTTAAGACTCATTTCATCGATGAATCGACAAAATGAACCTAGGCTCACCCCAAGACTAATTTCATCGATGAATCGACAAAATGACCCTAGGCTCACCTTAAGACTCATTTCAT
>LR738709.1:723389283-723406435 GCA_902687465.1 Secale cereale | reverse complement strand
ACTCATTTCATCGATGAATCGACAAAATGAACCTAGGCTCTCCCCAAGACTCATTTCATCGATGAATCGACAAAATGACCCTAGGCTCACCCCAAGACTCATTTCATCGATGAATCGACAAAATGAACCTAGGCTCACCCCAAGACTCATTTCATCGATGAATCGACAAAATGACCCTAGGCTCACCCCAAGACCCTAATTTTGAACAACCATCACAGCAAGACACAAATTGGAATCATCATAATAGTGCATCTAATAGAAGTGCTTATAGTTCATAAAAGCAAGAAAATATCATGATAACAGCACAACAGTTGCAGGTAGTGCTTAAAGTACCACAACAGCAAGATCATGACATGATGTTTCTTGCTAATAACATCAGACCTCCATAAGAAGTGTGTTTATAGTACCATAACATCATCAACAAGGTCTGCCACTAGTTCCCTGAAGCATAAAAATAGTCCTTCAGCCTGCTGGGTTTCCTTCTCTGTCTTGGAGGCAAGAAGGGTGTTGTTGTTGCAGTTGCAGCTGTAGAAGCTCTCCTGGCAGCTGGAGCAGTTGAGGAAGATGGCCTTGGTGCTGGAGCTGCTGAAGAAGATGGCCTTGCTGCTGGAGCTGCTGAGGAAGATGGTCTTGCTGCTGATGAAGATGGTCTTGCTGCTGGAGCTGCTGATGAAGATGGTCTTGCTGCTGGAGCTGCTGATGAAGATGGCCTTGCTGCTGGAGCAGTTGATGAAGATGCCCTTGGTGGTGCCCTGGTTCCTGCAGTGCTTCCCTGTGTGCTACCCTCCTCTGCCCTGTTACTCTGCAATTAAATATGGTAGCTAGTTAATACATACTACTGTTAAAACAAAAAGAATGGCAGTAAGTACTAACCTCATGCTTGTTATTTCTCATTGCTAGACTTGGCTTTAATGTCTTCTGGCATGATGTGTATCTGTGACCCACAAGATTGCAATTGCTGCAAGTAATTGATGCCATCCTAGATGTATCTTTAGGTGCTGGTGGCTCAAACTGGCCCTTTCTCCTCTTGGTTTGCTTCTTCCCTGGCTTGTCCTTGAACACTGGAGGTTCTATGTCTCTAGTTTTGGTCTTGGGCCAGAGATCAGGTCCAGGTACAGGAAATATGATTGGGCTATATGCTGCCAGATACATAGACTTTTTGAAGAACTCATGAACAAAGTCTCCAGGCTTCAGTTTTGCTTTGGTAATAGCTGCTATTGCATGCTTACATGGCATTGCAGTCATATCCCATTTTCTGCAACCACATGTCCTATGATGCAAGTTAACTGAATAGGTTTTTTCATTGCTTGTCACTTGGTAGATATTTGGCCCAGCCATCAGTGCTTGACAGTTCCTAGATTGCTTCTTTGCCTCTTCAAGCAACTCAGCATATGTTGGGCATATATCCCACTTTGCTGCCTCTGTCTTAGTCCTATTTCCATTGAACCTAACCATCAACTTAGTCCTGATTCCATCTACCATAGTCTTTATTGGTTTACCCCTGACATCTAATATCATCTTGTTAAAAACCTCACTAATATTGTTGACCACTAAATCAGTTTTGCAATTCAAGTCCATGGCATATCTAGCCCAAGCATGTCTAGGAACTTTATTAAGCCAAGCCCAAGCAGCCTTGCACTCTTGCTTAAGAGCATCCATTGCAGCTACATGCCCATGTTCAGTGTAAGAGTAGCTAGCCTTATCCATATACTTCTTTAACTCTGACCCCCTAAAACCAGCAGTCTGAAAGTTTTGATAGATGTGTCTAAGGCAGAATCTATGTGTGCAATTGGGGAATACATGATGTACAACATTTAGAAGGCCCTGTTTGAAATTAAGCAATGCATATGAACAACTAAGCAATGCATATGAACAATAACTATAGTGTAATATCAGAGCTATCAGTTTGAAATTACCTTTTGTCTATCAGAGATTATGGTGTAATGACCAAATCTCCCTGATTCTCCACCAATTGCTATCTTTAGTTCTGTCAGAAACCAAGTCCAACTCTTTGTGTCTTCTTTGTCCACAACTGCAAAAGCAATTGGGTATATGTTATTATTCCCATCCCTTCCTGTGGCAGCTAAAATTTGTTGGCCAGTTGACAGCTTGATGAAGCATCCATCCACACCTGCAATGGCAGAGAACACAATTAAGAAATATAGCATCTATGAACACATGGCAGGTATAACAAAGTTCAGTAATTACCTATGAATGGTCTACATCCATTCAAAAATCCTTCCTTGCAAGCATTCAAACAGATGAACAACCCATGGAACCTTGGATTCTTGCTTGGATAATCTTTTAAGTACTTAGTAGTGACAATGCACCTACTACCTGGATTTGTGTCTAGCACAGACTGCAAGTAATCCCTGATCCTAGTATATTGGCCCCTCTGATCTCCTTGCATTATCTTGATAGCTCTGTTCTTAGCCCTATAGGCCATATGAGTGCTGATCTCAACTCCATACTTGCTCTTCAAATTTTGCATTATTGTACTAATTGATGTGTTTAGGTCTGTTCTTATTGCTTCTAGAACCTGATGTGTAACCCATTTTGTAGTCACCTTGGTGGTCTCTGCTACAGCTGGACATGTGTGCACCAGATTTGTTTTCCTAATGCAGAAAGTTCTCTCATTTGCCAGCACAGAAGCTGCAATGAAGAAAGGGCAGTCTTCATGGATGCAAACTGCTATAATTCTGTCATCACAATTCCTATGAAATACATAGTTTCTGTTCTGTGCTATGTGAAATGTGAGAAGTGCCCTTCTAAATTGGTACACATTCTCAAAACAGAGCTTCTTAACAAACTGCAGCTCAGGGCTCTCTCTGTCCTCAAAATAGCATATCCTTGGTTTTTGTTTCTTGGCCCTACTCTTACTGCCAACCACAAATTGTAGGGCAACAGCCCCATCATCTTCCTCTTCCTTCAAATCACCAGGATTTGGATCCTCATCAGATGATGGTACCCAAACATCCTCAAACTGTTGATCTAGACTTGAATGTGATCTTGTGGTTGGCCCCTTTCTTACTCTCAATTTCTTCCTCTTTTGCCCCTGTGGTACCAGCTCATCTTCAAGTTCCTCATCCTCTCCATGTTCCTCTAGCTCTGCATGTTCCTCTTGTACTTCCTCTTCTTCTAACTCATAAGGTTCTTCAACATCAGTGTCACCTTCAAAGTGTAAAAGTGGGTCCTCTCTCTGCCTCCTCATCTCAGCCATCCTAGCCATGAAATCCTCATCTGCCTCCAAGTCAGAGTCATCTTCAGTTAAAAGAACAGGTAACTTTTTTGTAAGTGCTTGTACCCTCTCAGCACTACTCTTGTGCTTCTTAAACCTTTCAATTTTATTTCTCCTCTTAAGCTCCATACTTCTTTCTAACTCCTCTTGTTCCAAATCAACATCTCCTGCATTGCCTTCATCCATATCAACATCTTCTGCATTGTGCATAAACAGATCTATGCTTTGTTCTGCAAAGTAAAACTGAATTGGTTCTGGCTGTGCAACTTTCTTTGTTGGAGACTTGTACATAACACCTTCATCACTAACCTCATAAACAGTCATCTCTCCAACATCCCCTATAGGAACTTGCTGCTCACAGACATAACCTACATTTATATCTCCAGGTCTGGGCTCACTACCCCTGAGTACAGTCAAGTTAACTATAGTTTCATCTCTGTTGGCAATGTGGTCTAACATCTCATCTACATGGTCATCATCACAAATCTCTTGCAAACCTTCTATGCCCAACCCAGGATCCCTAACAAAATACATGTAATCATTCTCTCCATACCCAGCTGTCTCCATGAGTGCTATAAGATTCAGAAATGTAATGTCTGTAACACACATGGTCCTTTCCAAATTATCTCTGTCATGAAAGTGGAGTCTAATTTCCCAAATATCATCACACAAACTACAAAAGAAAGAATGCATTGGTTAAGCTACAATATACATAAGTGCTAATTGAATTGTTAACTGAACACATGTCAGTATTAACTGAATTTTTAACTGAACAATTGTTAACCGTGTGTCTAACTGAAGTTATGTCAGTACATACCCAGGAATTGTTAACTAAAAGAAAGATATGTCAGTATTAAGTTAACAGTGTGTCTAACTGAAGTTTGCCCATGGCATTGTTAACAGTGCAGACATACAGTTCATCAAAATTTATGCACAACACTTTCTAACTGAACAATTTCTAACTGAATTTTTAACTGAACAATTTCTAACTGAAGTTTGCCCATGGCATTGTTAATAGTGTGTCTAATTTCCCAAATAAGACATTTGACAAAAAAATCCCCCATTTGTGTAAGAACCCTAACCCTAAATTCAAAAAGAAACGAGAGAGAAATCTTACCCAGGGGAGAGAGTCGGAGTGGTCTGGATAGCAAGGGGCAGGTCGCCGGTGGCGCCATCCCCCAATGAAGGGGCTCGCCAATGTGGGGCCTCGCTAGGGTTCGAGCTGCCGCACACTTCCTCCGCTGGGTTAGGTTCACCGCCACCAAGCAACCATCCGCCGACGCCATCCACTCCGCCGCCGGCGCCATCCACTCCGCCGCCGTGGCCATCCACTCCGCCGCCGTCGTCGGTAGCCATGGAGGGTGCAGAGTGAGAGAGAAAGAGAGACAGAGGAGGATAATGTGGTGAAAGGGGGAAGAATGAACTGGATACGGCGTTCGATCCGTTTCGACCACGACGGCGCGTCCGTCGCCACTGTAGCACCGACAAACGCCGTTAGCTACTTGCCGTTACGCCAGGTGCTAAAAATCGGGCCCCACCTGTCATAACAGAGGTTAAACTGCCCGAACAAGCGGTTAGGTGTTTTCTGCAAATGATTAAGCCCGAAATCAGTGTTTTCTGGCACAAAAACGTAGAAGAGTCTTTTCCGCAAACGTTGTCTTCAATGTGGTGGTTTTTTGCAATTCACTCGGTTGCTTTGCCATGTGTACGGTTCTATGTACGATATTTGTGTTGGAAAGGAGGCCGGAGATCTCTGTGCTCCATGAGGCCACGACGAGGATACCGGCTGCTAAGATGAATATGAAGACAATGTACAGTCTGATTGTGCTCAAGGAGACTCTGAAATTTGTGTGGAGCTTGTCGCAAGATCCTAAATATTTTTTGGCAATATCGGCGGCCTCTCCTCCCTCCCAAGTGAATATGAGGACCGCCGGGCTTATTCGGCTATTCTGTGCTGGAACTGCCGCGGGACAGTTCGAGAATTGCGCCGTCTGTGCTTTGTGTTGTGGAAACCAAGATTACAAAGCATGTGCATCTCTGGGTTTTGACGGTGCGTATGCGGTGGGGAGTTCGGGAAGAAGTGGAGGATTGGGTACGTTTTGGAAGTACCCTATGGATCTCACCTTGAGAAACTATTCGAATTATCATATCGCTATGACAGTAAAAGAGACAGATAAAGAACCGTGGAGGTTGACATGCTGGTATGGAGAAGCAAACAGGAGACTTAGGTACAAAACTTGGGACATGATGAAGTTTTTGAAGGCCGATGTGGCTGATCTCCCGTGGTTATGCATAGGAGATTTCAACCAAGTCCTGAGGCGCTAAGAGCAGATGGGTCCGAATGATCAAGGTATGGCACAAATCAATCAGTTTCGAGAAACAATGGCCCTGCTTGGATCCTTAAGTTAGAGTTAGTTTTTGTTAGTTGGGGCTTAAATAACCCAAAAGTATCCAAACATGATGGGTTAGTTTGGTCTAACCCACCCTAAAAACTAGCTCACACTAGAGGAGCTTATTTGGGTTAGTTCTCCTAGGCTCACTAAAAAAATTACTCCCTCCGTTCACTTTTATAAGGCCTTGAAGACATTTCAGATAAGGTGTAAAGTAGCTTATTTTCAGTTGTCTGAAACGACTTATAAAAGTGAACGGAGGGAATAGTAAAAAAAGTTACCCCTCCCACACTAGAAGAGTAGTCAAATGATTGAGAAAAATATATTTATTGTCAATCTAACCCTACCATCCAAACAACTTTTTGGTTAGAGTTAGTTCAAGATTAGTTCAGGGTTACAATCTAAATCTAACCTCTAACTGAGTTAGAGTATCTAAACAGGGCCAATGGATGTTTATGGTCTGTCGGACATTTGCTATGAACGGATGGATTGGACTTATGAATGCAAAGTGGCAGGTGGCCAGTACACAAGGGTCAGACTTGATCGAGCTCTAGCAACAAATGAGTGGAGCTGCATGTTCCCCGGGTGCACCTACACCCGCGTGAACAGTACACTTGATAAAGGTACAAAACAAAATCGAAAAAATCTGAAATTTTGGGACAATAAACTAGATCAGAAGTTTAAATTGCTTGCAAAATTTCGTGACCAAATAACATTCGAGGAGCTCTCTAAAAAAACAAATATGTGTTCAAAGTTAAATCTGTTGATGTAGTTTGATGTCAAAAAAATTCAGGATTTTTTCTTTCTTGTTTTTTTTTCATGTGTACTGTTCATGCGGGTGCACCTGCACCCGGGAGCAGCCACACCTTTCTCCTTTGCAAAACTACGACATCTCACTGCGGTCAAGTCGGGCCACTCGCCCATCCTTCTCACTTGTGATCAAAGGGAAAGAAACTCTCGCATTGTTATAGACAGACTTTTCCGTTATGAAGTGATGTGGGAGCGGCACAAAGAGTTCGGTGCCATGCTAGAGGAGGTGTGGAAGAGGGACCAAAATGCAGAACGGTGACAGAGTTAAATGCAAAGCTGGAAAGAGTTACATATGGAGTGCCACATCTTTTGGCGTTGTGCAGTACTCAAGAGGTCGTTGGAAATTATGCGTGCTGAACCCTCAAGGGTTGGACCAAGTTATGCAGAGTTTAAAGTCGAGGAGCGCATAGCGGGGCTGAATTATCCTGAAGAGATCATGTGGCGGCAACGGTCGCACATTCAGTGGCTGGCGGAAGGAGATAGCAACACAATTTTTTTTCATCAAAAGGCTTCAGCAAGAAAGAAGAAAAATAAAGTTGAACGTCTCTTGAAACTGTATGGATCATGGTGCAGGATCAAGATGAGTTGAGACAGATGATAACAGAGTTTTATAAAAATCTTTATACAACGGGGGGTTCGATAGGGATTGAGGAGGTCCTTTCACATGTGCCTTGTACAGTTACAGAAGTTATGAACCAGCAGCTAAAGGCATCATATACGAAGAAGGAAGTGAAGCAAGCTTTGTTTCATGAGGGTGTAGGGGCACCCGGGAGTTGTTAGACATTTCTCTTGTTTCAAATGGTTCCAACAAAAGCGCTCGGGCCAGATGGACTCCCAACTCATTTTTTCCAGAAACACTGGGAGCTCTGTCATGAGGAGGTGACAGGTATTGTATTGCGGATTCTCAGTGAAGACGATTCCCCAAAAGAGTTAAATAAAACGTTCATCATTATTATTCCCAAGGTATCCAAATTAACTCTTTTGTCTCAGTTTCGACCTATAAGCATGTGCAATGTGATATATAAAGTTATCTCAAAAGTACTAGCGAATATGTTGAAACTAATCCTTCCGGAGATCATATCCGAAGAGCAATCTGCCTTTGTACCAGAACGTCTCATTACTGACAATGTGATTACTGTTTATGAGTGCTTGCATTTTATGAAAGCAAAGAGAAGTAGGAAGAAAACGTATTGTGCCCTTAAGTTGGACATGATGAAAGCATACGATCGTGTTGAATGGAAATACTTGGAGAAAATTATGTTGAAGCTCGGATTTGATGCAAGATGGGTGCAATGCATTATGCGGTGTGTCTCAACGGTTTATTTTTCAGTTTTATTAATTGGAGGCCGAACGGAAGAATTTAAACCTCTGAGAGGTATAAGGCAGGGGGATCCAATTGAAGGAAATATGCCCTAGAGGCAATAATAAAGTTGTTATTTATATTTCCTTATATCATGATAAATGTTTATTATTCATGCTAGAATTGTATTAACCGGAAACATAATACATGTGTGAATATATAGACAAACAAAGTATCACCAGTATGCCTCTACTTGACTAGCTCGTTGAATCAAAGATGGTTAAGTTTCCTAGCCATAGACATGTGTTGTCATTTGATTAACGGGATCACATCATTGGTGAATGATGTGATTGACTTGACCCATTCCGTTAGCTTAGCACTTGATCGTTTAGTTTTACTGCTATTGCTCTCTTCATGACTTATGCATGTTCCTATGACTATGAGATTATGCAACTCCTGAATACCGGAGGAACACCTTGTGTGCTATCAAACGTCACAATGTAACTGGGTGATTATAAAGATGCTCTACAGGTGTCTTCGAAGATGTTTGTGGTGTTGGCATAGATCGAGAATAGGATTTGTCACTCCGAGTGTCGGAGTGGTATCTCTGGGCCCTCTCGGTAATGCATATCACTATAAGCCTTGCAAGCAAATGACTAATGAGTTAGTCACGAGATGATGCATTACAGAACGAGTAAAGAGACTTGCCGGTAACGAGACTGAACTAGGTATTGAGATACCGACGATCGAATCTCGGGCAAGTAACATACCGATGACAAAGGGAACAACGTATATTGTTATGCGGTTTTGACCGATAAGATCTTCGTAGAATATGTAGGAAACAATATGAGCATCCAGGTTCCGCTGTTGGTTATTGACCGGAGAAGAGTCTCGGTCATGTCTACATAGTTCTCGAATCCGTAGGGTCCGCACGCTTAACATTTGGTGTCGATCGGTATTATGAGTTTATGAGTTTTGATCTACCGAAGGTAGTTTGGAGTCCCGGATATGACCATGGACATGACGAGGAGTCTCGGAATGTCCGAGACATAAAGATCGATATATTGGAAGCCTATGTTTGGACATCGGAAAGATTCCGGATGGTTTCGGGCATTTATCGGAGCACCGGGAGGCTACCGGAACCCCCCGGGGAGTTAATGGGCCTTAATGGGCCATAGTGGAAAGGAGGAGGAGGCGGCCAAGGTGGGGGCGCGCCCCCCACAAGCCCAATCCGAATTGGGAAGGGGGCCGCCCCCCCCCCCCTTCCTTCTTCTCCCTCTCCTCCTTCCTTCCTCTCCTACTCCTACTAGGGAAGGGGGGGAATCCTACTCCCGGTGGGAGTAGGACTCCCTAGGGCATGCCATTAGAGGGCCGGCCCCTCCCCTCCTCCACTCCTTTATATACGGGGGTGGGGGCACCCCATAGACACACAAGTTGATCATTGATCTTTTAGCCGTGTGCGGTGTCCCCCTCCACAGAAACACACCTCGGTCATATCGTTGCGGTGCTTAGACGAAGCCGTGCATCGGTAACTTCATCATCACCGTCATCACGCCGTCGTGCTGACGGAACTCTCCCTCGAAGCTCTACTGGACCGTGAGTTCGTGGGACGTCACCGAGATGAACGTGTGCAAATCGCGGAGGTGCCGTACGTTTGGTACTAGGATCGGTCGATCGTGAAGACGTACGACTACATCAACCGCGTTGTCATAACGCTTCTGCTTACGGTCTACGAGGGTACATGGACGACACTCTCCCCTCTCGTTGCTATACATCACCATGATCTTGTGTGTGCGTAGGGATTTTTTTAAATACTACGTTCTCCAACACCAATATCCCCTTACTTATTTTTACTAGCAGCAAAGGGGCTATCTTGCTTGCTGAATGGAAGAGGAGGGAATGATGATGTGGATGGTATTAAAGTGGCCGCCTCAGCCCCTTGTGTGAACCATTTGCTATTTGCAGATGACAATATTTTGTTTTTCAAGGCAAATTCTTTGGCAGCTAATCATATCAAGAACACTCTGAATATGTATTGTCAAGCATCTGGACAGAGGATCAATTTGGACAAGTCGTCCATTTATTTTGGTAAACGGTGTTATGAAGTTGACCGTGCAAGCATTAAAAATATTCTGAATGTGGTAAGTGAGTCTCTGAATGAGAAATATCTCGGCCTTCCTTCCTCGGTGGGCAGATCAAAGAATGGGGTATTTAAGTATCTTAAAGATCGAGTTTGGGCATGAGTCAGAGGTTGGATGGAGAAAGCCCTCTCGGTGGGGGGCAAGGAAATTTTAATTAAGTCAGTTGCTCAGGCTATACCGACGTACTCCATGGCATGCTTTAAGTTACCACGAGGTCTATGTCAACATATTAACTTGTTGGTCCGGAAATTTTGGTGGGGAAGTGCAAAGGGAGATCGGAAAACTGTTTGGGTCTCTTGGGATAAGATGTGCAGACCGAAACGAGATGGTTGACTTGGCTTTCGGGATATTGAGCTTTTTAATCTTGCACTACTAGCTCGTCAAGTGTGGAGGCTGTTGACAAACCCGGACACTTTAAGTGCCAGGATTCTCAAGGCCGTTTATTTTCCACCGGGTACTGTTTTGCAGGCAGGGTTGGGATCAAGGCCTTCGACCATCTGGAGATCACTACACGATTGGGACTGATATGGCACATAGGTGATGGGAACAATACGAGTTTTATGGATGATAACTGGATACCTCGGGATTTTAAGTTGCCCCCTATCTGTCCAAAAACTCAGAATTTTCCCTTCCTGGTTGGTCAGCTAATTAACCAATCAACCCATCAGTGGAATAGAGAAGCGACGATGAAGCATATGTTACCTCTTGATGCTGATCTTGTTCTGAACATCCTGTTGAGTAAAGTTCATCTTAAGGATACTTGGGCGTGGCATTATGAAAAATCGGGCCGGTTTTCAGTTTGCTCTGCTTATCGATTGTTGGCTGCAACAAAGGATCAAAGAGAAGCATGGCTCGAGCACCGCCCTAGTTGTTCAGATACTAAGAAGGTTCGGAAAACAGTGGTCACTGTTGTGGGGTGTAAAGGTTCCCTCGAAATTGAAGATTTTTGCATGGCAATTAGCTGGAACATCGCTCCCAACGGGTGACGTACGGAAGCATCGAAACATGACTGACTCTGAGGATTACACTATCTGTCATAGAGCAACTGGTACATGGAGGCATGCTCTCCTAGAATGTAATATGGCAAAGTGTATATGGACGCTGATGGATGAAGGCCTAATTGACTTTCTCGCAACAAACAAGCACGATGACCTAAAGCTGTGGCTGTTTGAATTACTGAAATCAGTCCCGCAGAGGGAGATGATTCAGATTCTTGTGATGAATTACTGACATCAGTCCCGCAGAGGGAGATGATTCAGATTCTTGTGACACTCTGGGCAATCTGGTGGGCTAGGAGGAAGGCAATTCACGACCAAAATTTTCAGAGCCCACTTTCTATTTTCTCCTGCAAAAACGTGAGAGGCGTACATGCAATTTGGAAGCCCATGCGTTGGTCAAAGCATCGATGTCGTTGGAGAGTAGCCGTCACTTGTGGCTCACCTCCAACCCTCCTATAGCTTGTATTCCGTTTGATAATATTCAGTAAAGCTACAGGGTGTTTCTCAAAACAAAAAGAAACCCCCAACCAAACAGACTTAACACAATTAGAATCTGTCATGAATAACTTCAAAGTTGATTGCAATCACTTCGAGGCAGATAACACCAACAATGCATGCCAATGGCAATACAAGCTATGCAAGTATGTTCGCATCAAGCTACAGTTTAATGCATAATCTACTTGAATAGATAGATAAGATTTAAATGGATAGATAAGAGATATCCATGCAAAAAAGAAGAAGATAGATACAAGATATAATAACACGCTACCATGTCACACAATATCATAGCATAGTGCTAGCTAGCCAAACTGCAGAGGTCATAATTTAACTTAAAACAAGCTGGGGCCATCATTGGTTCTCCTTTTTTTCTTAATCTTGTCTTCACTGGTTTTCCTTGGTAGCAGCCTGGGCTTCTACTTGTCACCCAAAATAACAGAACAAATCATACAGAAATACATCAACGACTTGGCAGCTACACGGACCACAGATTTAGCCGCATTTCCATAAGCCTTGACACCCCTACAGGTAGAGAGAGGTAGGTCAAATAAGATATATGTATCAACTCCTGTCAAACAAACAAACCGGAAACTAAAGAAGAAATCGATCAATTATTGTATCTTGCATATTGTACGTACAACTCAAAGGCATCTGGTGCTGATTTCTCAAGCTCCTCCTTGTGAAGCTCCGCCAACTTATCCCACTTGGCAACAAGCGCCTCCATCCTGCACTGGACCTCATATTCCTCGGCAGACGGCTCCTGTAGTCTCTTGGTTATCTGGATAGATACACATAGATATTGCTTAAAGGATATGTACTTATTTGCATCATCAATCTTTAGGTAAGCGCTGACTGCGACCGGTAAATAATTAAGAAGGATACTGTCTTGTCTGTCAGTTGGATATGTACAGAATGCATGGTGCATGTCAGCATGTGTATCAACTAGCCACAAAATCATACTTGCCGTATATGTATAAATGAAGTCACATAATCATACTGTACTAGCGTGCATCAAGCAGAAGATGAGCTGGAACTAATTATTTGCTAAAGGGATGAGCAAAAGGTCATAATGCTCGCATTAACCAGGTTGCTTAATAATGATATAATTTGCATCCAGTCCTGTTGTTAGTGCAGCTTCAAGTCAGATTAAACAACCAAGCATGTTGTTGTTTCGCTTGCACTGAATTCAATTATTGGATGTTGGCAGATAAATCATGAGATAAAAGATGTCAATTTTGGTTTAGGTACCTCGCTGGCGAGCTGGTGGTTGCGCATGATCAAGCCTGGCTCAAGGAGGAGTCGCTCCGGCACCTGCGATCGCTGGAGCAGGCCAGCACGGACGAGTAAAATGTCATTCTCAGATCAACCAGGAAAATAAGCTGGTTAAATGATACTATTAAGCAGCAGTACTTTAGGATGTACAGGTTGAGGTCAGGTTAAGTAATCTTGCTTTGGTTTCTAGTAGATGTTTCTGTTTCGGTTGCACAGAATTCGATTATGGGTGGCTTACATCTACCCTTGATGCTGTGAGATACATATAAATCATGTGAAAAATTAAAAGATGTCAATTTTGGTTAAGATATATACCTCGCCGGAGACCTGGGTGGAGAGGTGGCGTGAGCGCATGAGCCTGCTTGGCGCGAGCAGGCGTCCCTCCTCCGCGACCGCCGCCTGCGTCCGCTGGAGCAGGGAGCCACCGAGCCTCCTCGCCGCGCACCGAATCGCCGCCATCGTCGCCGGCCTGCCAACAATATATCGGTTAGGGATTAGGATGACAGGTCCGTCACGAATCACCACCGCCGGCCGGCCCCGGTTCCCCCCACCCCCCGCCCCCCATAGACACACAACGCACACACACCATCGATCGGATTGCAGTTGTATGGAGATTTCGGTAGGTTTAGGCGAGCGTACCTTGGGGATCTGGGCGTTCCTCGCGCGGCTAGGGTTCCTCGTTCGCCTTCCTGTCGCCTCCGCCTCCGCCGAGAAGAAAGACAGACGGGGAAAGTGGATGTGGGTGTGGCCGGGGGAGCGGTGCGCCAAGTTATAGTCTTGGAGCAAGCCCGGCCCAATGCACTTCTTGTTCTTGCCGAGTTCTTGTTCTTGGAGGTTTCGGCCCAACTGGGTTGCACTCCGTGTAGATTTTCGGTAGGCTATATTTTTGTCCTTTCCTCCTATTTTTGGCAGACCTATATTTCGAGAACCACTAAAAGAATAAAAAATATTTTTTTACGAGTAAAAATAAAAAGAAAACTATATTTGGCAAAGACACAGATAGGCATGTTCTAACCGAAAATGCTATACCTTGTGAAAACGCTTGAAACCAGTCGGATGATTATTGACTTCTTCAGCCGCATCGGGCGCCGTGCGATCGTGTGCGATCGTGAGGCGCGGAGCGAGTCCCTGTCCCCAAGTGAAGTTAGCTTACATGTCGTTGCACCTGAAGCTGAAGTAGACCTCGTGACTTTTAACAGTTTCTTTTTTACTTCTAATTCACACCTACTAATACTTAGCCATGTACGGATGTACCTATAAATGTACTTGATGCTACGAATAATCTCAAGAAGAAGCACCTACCATTCGGAAGTCAGAACACCATATCCTTGACGTTGATTGTGGGTGTTCCTTGGATTTTGTAATAGCAAGCTCATGGAGTCATGAGTAGCGTCCTTACGCCTCCTTCGCTGCATTGGCTGTCGAAGCATATATACCATCGTAGCATCATCGGAGCAGCCGGTCTGCCGTCGTGGCATCATTGAAATAGCCGTGTCCTTGTCACAACATTGCCACAGCCGGGAAGCACGTTGTCGCAGCAACATCGAAACAATCGGGCCTTCATCGGAGCATCGCCTCAATCATTCGAAGCACGCCACCGTTGTCGTTCGTCGCAACATTGTCGTGGCTATCAGATCACGATGCCGCAACATCTTTGAAGTAGTCGCGTTGCCATATAGAGGCTGGCTGGGATGGATCGAACGACTTATATACATGAGTTGGTCGCACGATCGAATGGCTGGCAACCCGGCTGATCACACGGGCGGATCAGTCGGATGACGCCTAGCGTCCGCCTCTATATCTTGCCTTCCGCGAGACCGAAGAAGCACTCGCCTCTAGCGATTCATAGCGGGTTGCGGCCCACTAGCAAAAGAGGTGTGCTAGCCCTAGTGGTTTTGGGAACCTTATGTGATGTTCCAGAAGGTTCCCTCTGCCCCCTCATTTATTTTTTATTTGTTTTTTCTCTACAAGTTTCTTGGTTTTCTATCCGTCCTTCTCGTATACTCCCTCCGTCCCATAATATAAGAGCATTTTTGACACTGCACTAGTGTAAAAAACGTTCTTATATTATGGGACAGAGGGAGTATTATTTTCTGTTTGTTTTCTTTCCCTTATTTTGCTTTATTCATTTTCTCTTTTTTTTGAATGGACGTTGACAATTTTCAAAATAAATGTCACCCATTAATCAAATAAATGTAGAAAAAAATTGTGAATTGCACAAAAAAATTGTACATCACGCAATTTTTTTCTATATTCCACAAAACCTATTTTCAATGCGAGGTAAACACTTTACAATGATCTCAGGATCACCTAAGATCTTTCCCAATCCAAGTTCATCGAGGGGCTTCTTTGATCTAGAAAATTCACCAATTGTAATTATCCCGAGTTCCCGACCAACTTAATGATGACCGTCTTCTTCCATAAATTCATGAATATTCTTTGAAATTCTAGAATTTCCAACCAACACAATCTAGCCGATGTAGGTGGTTATTATTATGCTCATTTTATCCATTATTAAATTCATTAAAAATGAACTTCAAGATTTTTCTTCTCAAATTCCTGTGCAGTTTCTTTAGATTCGGAAACATTTTTTGAAATTCACAAACATTTTTGTAAAATTTATAACACATTTTAAGATTTTTTTTGATATTTTCTATAATTAACAAACATATAAAAAATAAAATTCTTTTATTTATTTTTAGTTTGACAAAAAACTACTTGTTTAAAGACACCAAGGGCATCTTATAATTGAATGTTATCGTGGAACAACATTACATAGTACAATGAAAAGGCAAGAAAACATAAAATGACCAACAAAGAAATTATATTACATCTAAAACCATATTTAACCATCTTCTTCGTTTGATTGTACGTCGCTCATCGGAGCTTCAAAATGCAGTGAGCCAACTGAAGGAAAAGGAACACTTGCAAATGCCCCTCGCCACACCAGGCTTTAAAGATAACCACTTGCTGCTCGGAACTAGATCTAGTAACCCGCTCAAGGAATATCAGTTGGGGCATCACCACACACATCGCAGGCTTACAATCCTTCACCATCAATCCATAGGGTCGGGCAAACTAGGTCATGTCGCTGAACAACTCAGAAGAAGAGGTCGAAGTCACCATACCAAGACCAAGCAAGCTGCTTTCCTTGATTGACGCACTGACTGCCGAGATTTGAAGAGAGCCGACAAATCCAACAAGACCTACACTTAACAATTAGAGAGGTTGTGGATTCGACTCCCGTTTCTAACATTTTTTTTCCCATGCCTACCCCTTTTTTTCTTTTAGATTAAAGGTCGGCGACTGGTTGTGCCCCTCATTTTTCTTCCTTCCTCAGGTTGACGACTGACTATGAAACTTGACAGAATAAAAACTACTTCATAAGACGTGGTACGTGATAGAATAAAAACTAGTCCATAAGTTTCATAAGCATTTTATGTAGCAAACACTAAGTTGTAGGTTTCAATCCACTTTGTGTCGGCCTTTTTTAGAAAATTTTATTTTTAGTTTCTTTGATATCTAGTTATTTTATTATCATGCCATCACCTTAAAAAATGGTGCGCTTGTTCTAAATTTTCTTTTCAGGCCTGATTCTGTCTTCTCTTTTGTTTAGAGGATGTTCAGAGTTTTAAAAACTGTTAATGATTTTGAAAAAGTATTTATGGATTTCGAAAATAAATAATTTTAAATATTTCATGAATTTTAAAAAATTGATGGATTTTGGAACTATGTTCATGAATTTGAAAAAGTGTCCATGAATTTAAGAAACATTTGTGAATTAAAATAAGTGTTGAAAAGTTAAAGAAATGTTCAAAAATTTGTTAATTTTTTCATGATTTTGAAAAATAACAGCAATTTGGAAAATGTCCACGAGTTATAAAGAATGCAATTTAGAAAAAATGTTTGTAAGCTTTAAAGACGATGATGAAATTTAAAAACATTCATGATTTTTAAAAACATACATAATATTTAAAAACACGAAATTAATAATATTCATTAATTTAGTACGTTTCTACCCAACTGGGTTGCACCCTGTGGAGATTTCTGTAAATTTTCTTGTTCTTTCTTCTTTTAACTATTTTTCCTTTGTCTGAACTATATTTGGAAAGACATCCAACATCATCTTATAACTGAAAATTGCTATATCTCACCTTGTGCGAGGTTGAAGAAGCACTTGCGTCTAGCGATTCATAGTGAGTCACATCCCAGTAAAAGAAGAGGTGCACTAGCCATAACAATTTTGGGAACCTTCATCCAATTTTTAGAATATTTTGTTCGCCTTTTTCCTTTCTTTCTTCAATAATTTTCTCTGCTGGTTTATCAGTTTTCTTCTTGGTTTGTTGTTGTTTATTTTTTTAATAAATATCCCATTTCCCTTTCTCTAAATGCATGGTGGTATTTTTACAAATATATGTTGAATTTTCTCAGATAGAGGATGAACATTTTCTTGCCTTTCGACACTTATTTTAATCAGCGCCGGTCCTGAGAGGAGGGGGGGGGGG